>JAWQEG010009224.1:0-7500 GCA_033782935.1 Petrolisthes cinctipes
CCAACACGTACCGTCTGGAGTCTGGTGCATGATGCAAGTCTCTAAGGAGCAAGGGACGTGGACGGAGAAATCTGAGAACCACGTCGCCTGCAAAATAAAACCTTGAGGGGAGATATTGTTTTGTTGGAAGGTTTCTGATTCCTCCAAACTATTCCAAGCAACAGAACACCATTATTATGTTTTCTCTTCTGGTCTTGTTTCCTGGCATACTTTGGAGGAATCAAGGCACTCCAATGTACCATAAAAGAATTACCACCTTAAAAGGAGATTATTTTGTTGGTGATTTTGGAAGGTCTCTGATTCCTCCTAACTGTGTATCCAAAGCAAATGATGATTCCCCTTAATTAATTATTGTGTTCCCCAGAGTAGAGTACAGTACAGTAGAGTGTGCTTTCTATATGCAGTGTGAAAGGTAAAGTAGATGTGTAGAGTAGGGTAGAGTAGGGTAGAGTGTGTTTCCTATATGCAGTGTGAAAGGTAAAGTAGTTGTTTAGAGTAGGGTAGAGTAGTGTAGAGTAAGCCTCCTTCATGCACCACTGTGTCAGGTAAAGTAGGGTAGAGTAGTGTAGAGTAAGCCTCCTTCATGCACCACTGTGTCAGGTAAAGTAGTGTAGAGTAGTGTAGTGTAAGCCTCTTCTCCTCCTTGTAGTTTGTCAAGTAATCCGGATAGAGTGGTAAAATTCATTGTTATTTTATATGTGAAGTAAGGTTCATCATTCCTGACCTCCTCCATAACATATTTCACCGTTTTAGTATCATTGTCGTCTTAAGGGACCCTGTGATGTAGTCAGAATATTGGAGGTAAGTGAGTCCTTCAAATATTGCCACGAAACACCACCTATAGGGAAGGAGCGTGTTTCGTGGCACAGACAGGAGGAGTCAGAAACCTCCAATTCCCAAACACGATCACAGGGTCCTTAAGGTGGTAATTCTTTTTTGGTACATTGGAGTGCCTTGATTGCTCCAAAGTATACTAGGAAACAGGATCAGAAGAGCGAAAATAATGGTGTTATGTTGCTTCGAATAGCTTGGAGGATTCAGTTGCTCCAGATTTACCAACACCAAATTTCCCCATTAAGTCTATTCCCATCTCAGTGTATTTTTACCGGACTGCAAAGCATTCAAATTTACATACACGTGACATGTATCCATTCCATACATGACTGCATTCGTGTGAGTTTGCAAGCTTATAAATCCCGTTAAGAACTAATCAGTCAATTGGCTATGGGTAGCATTTATGGGATATCCGTTTGCATGAAACTTGACTCCCATGTAAAGGGATACGTATATATTTTGTTTTCGTCATCAGACTCAACAATGTGTACAGTTGAGAACAAAAGAAATCAACCCATAGATGAATTCTAATAATAAAGATGTGTTCTGAAAAACTGTGGTTATGTACAATATACGTACAATACCTATTAATAACAAGATAATTAACATGCTGTATTCTAAAGGTCATTAGCTGTTGTCTACTGGATAAGAAAAGACAACTATATAAGACAAGGAGAAACGATTTAGTTACTACTATAATTATACATATTTATTACTTTCGTTTTAACAAGACAAGTATCCACAAGTTCCCTTCACATATTTCAGATCTTGATTACATGTTATGAGTGAAATTCCGTGTTCGTGAATTATATGTGACTTATTTATTGTACGAAGTTTGGTATATCTTGTTTTTGTCAACATTAGAACTACTTTAGGGACCCTGTGATCGTGTAGGACAATTGGAGGCTTCTGATTCCCCCTGACCATGCCACGAAACAAGCTCCTTCCATATAGGTGGTGTTTCGTGGCAATATTTGAAGGACTCGCTAACCTACAATTTACTGACTACATCACAAGGTCCCTTAAGAAAAATAAGAGGTAAGTGAGACAATGAATTTGCTCTAGCAGCTTGTGGTGATTTTTTTTAATTAAGTGCAGGATAAAGGCCCCCAACTTATGACCCTGACTGAACCTTTTTATCACGTGTTAGAAATAATGATTATGCCAACATTTTCACGATATGACAAGGTTCGTACATGTTCAGGATTTGTTGTTATATGCAATGGTAGTGTTGATGAGTTTGGTTTTTGTTGATTTGTCGTGGCGTGTTTGGAAGTTGGTTTCGATTATGTTTTGTGTTAGTAATGATGAGTGAGTGTGGTTGTTGTTGTTGTCGTCGTTGTTGTTGTTGTTGTTGTCGTGTATAGTGTCGTGTTTGGCCACAAGGTTGATAATTATTTTACTAAGTAGCCTAGGGGTGAGTTTTGTTGTTGTTGTTGTCGTGTATAGTGTCGTGTTTGGCCACCAGGCTGATAATTATTTTACTAAGTAGTGGTGAGTGTTGTTGTTATTGTTGTTGTTGTTGTTGTTGTTGTTGTTGTCGTCGTTGTCGTCGTTGTTGTCGTCGTTGTTGTTGTCGTTGTTGTCGTCGTTGTTGTTGTTGTTGTTGTTGTTGTTGTTGTCGTGTATAGTCTCGTGTTTGGCCACAAATTATTTTACTAAGTAGTGGTGCATTTGGTGGCCTTTGATTTGGACAACGAGGACTACTGAAGTGCTTAAAGGGAGACTCTGTGTTTGTCTGCCTGCTTGTGATTCCTCCAAAACAAATCCAGGAAATAGACGACCTCAGTGTTACTAAGAAGGGATCTGTTCCATGGTACTGTTTGGAGGAATCAGAGGCCTTCCGCTTCACCAACCAAATAATCTCCCCTAAAGGACCCTATGATTGTGTATTAAAACAGGAGGCTTCTGATTCCTCCTGACCATGCCACGAAACAAGCTTCTTACAGATAGGTGGTGTTTCATGGCAGTATTTTAAGGACTCGTTTACCTCTAGTTTTCTGACGACATAACAGGGTCCCTTAATCAAACTAGTCAAAATTCACATGGGTCTTGTTTACAGGAGGCTGGAAAGGTATAGTTTGTTTACACGTATAAATATATCTCGTGTTTTTAATATTATTCCATAAAGTAGCATTTCTTACTGGTTTAATGTTTGTGCAAGTTTTTGTTATGGTGGCCTACAGTACATACAGTATACAGACATACCAAATATTGTTGTATATATGGAGCAGTGGTGTGTGGTGTATATTGTGTAAGGTATGTGTAAATAGCGTGTGTGTGTGTGTGTGTATTATTGAGTAGTATTTGTCTCCATTTGTATTGTATGTGTTTGTATAAATGCCTTGTGTGTGTGTGTGTGTGTGTGTGTGTGTGTAGTATTTGTCTACATATGTTTAGCATTGTATGTATAGGTATAAATGCGTTGTGTGCTGTTTGTATAAGTATGTATATATATTCGTGTAATGCATAAGAGAGGGGCAGAGACCAGCAGCTGTGTTGTGTACGTTTGCTGGTAATTGTGTGATGTACGTGTGTGTAATTTTCTGATAAATGTGTTATGTAGCGGGTGTGTGTACAGTGGTGTGATGTATGTATGTGTGTGATGCAGCTGTAGTAATATGTAGGTGTACCTTCCTGAGAATTATGTGTCGATGTGGCCAGTGTTTGTGGCTGGTCGAGTCCATGTGCACGTAGTCAATACACACATACACACACACACACACACACACACACACACACACACACACACACCTCTGCTATGTATGGTACGGTATTTTCACTGTACACACACACACACACACACACACACACACACACACACACATACACACACACACACACACACACACCTCTGCTATGTATGGTACGGTATTTTCACTGTACACACACACACACACACACACACACACACACACATACACACACACACACACACACCTCTGCTATGTATGGTAAGGTATTTTCACTGTACACTTACACACACACACA
This sequence comes from Petrolisthes cinctipes, assembly GCA_033782935.1. Classification (NCBI taxonomy): domain Eukaryota; kingdom Metazoa; phylum Arthropoda; class Malacostraca; order Decapoda; family Porcellanidae; genus Petrolisthes; species Petrolisthes cinctipes. The sequence continues at coordinate 3,826 of JAWQEG010009224.1, forward strand.
CACACACACACACACACACACACACACACACACACACACACACACACACACACACACACACACATACACACACACACACACACACACACCTCTGCTATGTATGGTACGGTATTTTCACTGTACACACACACACACACACACACACACACACACATACACACACACACACACACACACCTCTGCTATGTATGGTAAGGTATTTTCACTGTACACTTACACACTCGTCTGAATATGTGCTTTTATCGCAGTGAACATACATACATACATACATACACACATAGAACCCTCCACCATAATGTTCGTTTTAAGTTAACACACACACACACACACACACACACACACACACACACACACACACACACACACACACACACACACACACACACACACACACAAACTCTATCATGTGTGTGCCAATTTGATCTTGTGTCGTATCATGTCTTTAAAGAACCATTCTGTGTGTGTGTGTGTGTGTGTGTGTGTGTGTGTGTGTTCCATCATAACTCATTTCTAGTGCAGAAATTGGCTGACATTTGCACCCCGGTTTGGCTGTGTTTGTAATTGTGTATAACAGGTCGATTCCATTTGTATTATACAGTGCCAATACGTCCGTGAACCAGCATTTGGAGGTCATATATGCATAACACGTATGTACAGTTGTCAGCATTTATAACAGGTACAGGGAACACAAAAAATGGACTGACAACGCTCACTGTACTAGTTAAATGTGCTGACAACTGTACGTGTGTATTTGAGATTAACTAATATCTAAATGTAATGATTTAATCGAGATATGCATACAAGTGTTATCCCAGCCTACCCTTTACATATATTGAGTGAGATTAAGTTCTTATATTTCATTATGAACATTTGTATATCAGGGTTTTGGACTATGTATATATATATGTGTGTATGCATAGTTGTGTATACATATGTGTGTCAGGGTTTTGTGCTGTGTATATATTTGTGTATGCATAGTGCTTGTACATATGTGTGTGTATATTCGTGTATGCACAGTGCCTGTACATATGTGTGTATATATTCGTGTATGCATAGTGCCTGTACATATGTGTGTATATATTCGTGTATGCATAGTGCCTGTACGTATGTGTGTATATATTCGTGTATGCATAGTCCCTGTACATATGTGTATCAGGGCTTTGTCCTGTGTACTGTATATATTCGTGTATGCATAGTGCCTATACATATGTGCTTGTATGGTAGCCAGCAGTACAACACTTCTTGCTTCACTAATTACTGGGTTGCGCTGGAGAGGGTGATGTAGTGAGAGGCGAGGGAGGGAGGGAGGCAGGGAGGGCGGGCAGTTCTGTTTAGAGGGGTGAGTGGTTGGGGAGGGAGAAGTGGTGCATAGAGGTAAGAGGGAAGAAGGGGTGGGGAGGTTTGGAGGGAGGAGCGGGGTGTTTCTCCTCCCCTTGCGCTGTCCCAACTGTTCTGACATCGATTCATGACATTTTGAAATATGGTAAAAGAGTTGCCTGTGCTTTTAGTGGTAGTGAGGTTAGCAGTAGTGGCCAGGGAATCCAAGCTGTCTCCTCCTTCCTTCACGTCTCCTTGTCATCGTCTCCACAACCATCAGACTCAGCATCTAAGTAGAAGAGACAAGGAAGAAACCCAGTTAGTAATTATCACTGCATATACTATATCCCACAATTATGAAAAACACGAAAAAAACAATTGTGGATGCATTATCGTGACTCAGCCAGCCTGGTGATGCAATGCACCGCTGCCCTACACCAGTGCATTGCCGCGGCTCGATAATTACCTCATTTATGAGGTAATTATCACCTGATTTTGGCACCAAGTTTAACTCGTGAGATCTTAGGTGAGGTGAAGATGTGTGAGTGAAGGGTTGGTGTAGCTTTATTCATAATGATGTTGAATAGTGAGGGGTAAGGGTGAGGGGTGAGGGAGGTGCCACGTGTGTGCCTGTTAGCTTGGGGTTGGGGGTCTCCTCCCTCCCTCTGCTAGCGAGTAAAAAGTTGCAAGTAGTGCCTGCCGCCGCGCCGTGCTGCCTGCCTACATTTATGCCGCCAGTGCTGACACGCGGCCGCCGCGGCCTGAGATATTAGAGCAGCTCTGCCTGCCGACACTCGCTCCGCCCGCCTCCCCGGGAGCCTCCGTTGCCGACCAGGTCTGAGGTGCGTCTGAGGGTGGCTGGGTGGCCGCTCCTCCAGCCCGGCCCAGCACCCGCCACCACTCGCTTCTGCCATGCGCTGACTGATGTAAAACTCTGCCGTCCGCGGCCTCAGCCTTCTCACCGCAGTTGGAATGTTTGTGTGAGTCGCCCAACCACACTGCCCTACTGCCGCAAAATTCTCTTGGACTGATACTCTCCCCGCGGTCCTCACACCCAAAAAAATCGCCACCAGGAAAAACCACAGGAGGAAGCTGGCCCAAGTAAGTGGCGACTCTCCCTACCCTCAAGTCGACTTGCCCGCGCGACAAGCACGTGTAGAACCACCCAAGTTTCTCGCCAGATATCTCGGCTCGTGATTGGCATTTCTCTGGTGACGTCACACTTCTTCGTAGCTGCTCAGCCAATCAGGAGGCAGGAGGTGCTCGCCCCGAAAGTCGGACGCAGCTAGGGAGGTGAAGACGAGCGGAGCGTGTGTGTTTATGTCTTTATGGAGTTAGATGATAATGAATTTATTCTTGTGTTTATGAGTAATTACCGTTGGAATGATGAGGTGATACAATATGATAATACACCCCCCATACCCCCACCAACCAGCACCCCCCCAACGCCTACCACACTACCACTTGAACCATCTGATGAGTACAAGTCCACCTATTGAACTATTCTGAAAACCTTTAATGCCAATTTTGGGAAGGTGTGGGCGAGCGAGCGTGAGAACGGCGTCGGGCGCGTCTCTCCCGCCTGAGGAACGAACCTGTAGGTGGCAGACAGTCCCTCCCTTCCTCACTCACTCACTCATTCATTGGGACTCGAACCTGGTACCCGGTGATTAACAGGAATCCCAGACATTACCACTGCACCACCACCATTACCGTATATTCTCTACCTCCTAAGCTCATGATTAAAAATATATAGTTAAGGCTTCACCTCTCCCCCCCTCCCTCCCTCCCTCCTCCCTTCTCCTTACCTCCCTCCCTCTCACCCATTCCCCTCTCCCTCCCTCTCCCTATTATCGGCGTCGTGGAGAAGCATCGAATTATGTTAATGAGATATATTTTTTATAATTATTATTAAGTTTATTTAACTTTTTTATTTGGATAATTAAATATACTCAACTGATGCCTAATAGAACGTGAGTTTGTGTTGTGTTTATTGTACATTTTGATCATTTTGAATTACATAGTCTTTTTTAAGTCTATGGAAAGTGACCTTGTGTTATGTATGTAATGTTTTTGTTTTCACTAGAGAGAAAATATGAATTAATTATCTGATATATGGACAGTGAACTTGTGTTAAATTCTACACTAAATGGAATTAGTTGAAATGAATTGCTGTAGGACTAAGCAGGGTAATTCTTCAATAGTCTTTCCTGGTAAGTAAGGAAACAATAATTTGATTCTACTCATAACAAACTGACATAAAAAAGTCTTCCTTTTAGTGTCGCCGAATGTGAAAATCTGAGAAAATTAAAAAGTATTGGATGAGATATTTTGTTTTATTTTTTGATAATTAGGTGG
>JAWQEG010009224.1:12500-22049 GCA_033782935.1 Petrolisthes cinctipes
TAGGTTTATAATTATATACACATCTGTAGGTACAAAAAGAAAGAAATGAGAGAGGTGTGGGGAGGAGAAAAGAAAATAGAAGAGAGAAATGGAGGGAGTTTCATGGAAAGTATAGCATTTCCCTTTCATCATTCCATACCCAGTGACCTACCTTTTCTCTGTTTTAATGAGGTTGTATGCAAAGGGAGTTTCTGTACTTTAAGGTCTGTTGTTCTGTGTAGATATGCACCACCGGGTATTGGTTTAGTTAGAGTTATGTTTACTCCTGCTAAGAATGAAGTTCACTCATACACTGCAGTTCATAATATATATTCAATAAGTTGATGGGATCATTCTGGGTGATATCAATGTTTTTATGAGATAGATACTGTACATGGAGGTGGTGGTGGGAGTTAAATGTTAAAGGATATGTAGTCTTCACGATGATGATGATTACGATGGTGACAGGACAAAGTGATGTTGATATTTTCAGGTATATTTCCAGAGGGACACTTATGCTGTTGTGACTTTCTCTTGCAGTTGTTTTTCATTAAGGCGACTCAAAGAACACAATATGTGGGATGCAGTTTTGAATAGGTTTGTGTGGTCCTTTCAGATGTATTGTACTGCTGTATACTTCGAAATTATTTTGGTTTTATCTAGCTGGACCTTTGCATAGCCTGCGTTGAATAGGTTTATGTGGTCTCTCTCAGATGTAGGCTACTGCTGTATAGGTCGAAGGTATTTTTGTTTTCTCTAGCTGGACCTTTGCATAGCAGTGTTGAATAGGTTTATGTGGTCTCTCAGATGTATGCTACTGCTGTATAGGTCGAAGGTATTTTTATTTTCTCTAACTGGACCTTTGCATAGCCAGTGTTGTTTGGGTGTGTGTCTCAACTGTACCAAGATCCCCAGAGACTGAGATGTGGTCGTGTTGGTCCAGGTGTATGTACGTCCCTCCACCTTGCCCTAACCGGTGAACGAGGGGGTGAGAGGTGCCCAGGTGTTCGTCCCCCTCATTCTTCCTCCCCCCACGAAAATCCATCTTGTCCTAGTCAAAGGGGGTGGGAACGGGAATTGGGTATGGAAGTGGGGGGGGTAAGGACAAGGGGTATGGAGTGGGTTGGTAGGGGGTAGCAGGTAAGGGGTATGGAAGTGGGGGGTAGGGGGGGTAGCAGGTAAGGGGTATGGAAGTGGGGGGTGGGGGGATGCAGGTAAGAGGCATTGTAGTGGTGAGTGGGGGGGGGGAGGGAACAGGTAAGGGGTACAGAAGGGGGTAGGAAGGTGACTTTGAGATGGGGGTCACTTACAAGGAAACACCAGTAGTACTCTCTCTTCCTTGATGATTTTATTTCAGGTCCCTGTGTTCGTGTATGAAAATTGGAGGCTTCTGATTCCTCCTGACCATCCCACAAAACAAACTCCTTCCATATAGGTGTGTGTGTTTCGTGGCAATATTAGAAAGACTCATTTACCACCAATTTTCTGACTACATCACAGGGTCTCTTAAATGATTCTTGAAGGTGTTTTGGGTGGCATACGAGGGATGAATAGGACTACAGTGTGTTTGTTTGTTTGTTTGCATGTTTGTTGTACAAATTTAATGTGGTAGAAATACACCAATTCCCTTCAAACTAAAATGTCCTTAGATACACTTTTTTTATTACATTGAAATAGAGAGACTGTGACTTGTGTAGATGTGATTCGTGGCATTAAATAATTCTGTAAAAGGTGGCCAGATTTCATTAACTTATAACAGTATATATATATCATGGAGATAAAGATTTTAGAATATATTAAAATTTCATGTTAAACGTCTGTGAGTGGTTATTGAAGCCTCCCACTAAGGCAACAACAGGCTTATTATTCAGCCAGGGTTTGTAATAGGCAGTGATTTTTTTATCATAACCAAATTTTGCGTCTCTCTCTCTCTCTCTCTCTCTCTCTCTCTCTCTCTCTCTCTCTCCTCTCTCTCTCTCTCTCTCTCTCTCTCTCTCTCTCTCTCTCTCTCTCTCTCTCTCTCTCTCTCTATATATATATATATATATATATATATATATATATATATATATATATATATATATATATATATATATATATATATATATATATATATATATATATATATATATATATCTTTCTCTCTTTGTATCTCTTTCTCTTTCCCTCTCTCTCCCTCTCTCTACACACACACACACACACACACACACACACACACACACACACAACAAGGTCACAACAATGTTTCTCAATGACCATATTTTGTGGGGGGCGGGTCGGAGTGGTGTGTGTTGCCTGCCGACTTGCGCACTTAAAACAACCCCCCTCCCTCCCCCTCCCCCACACACCTCCATCCCCCGACCCTCATCATCCATTCACGCCCTTAATAATGCATATGGTAATTGTCAGTAGTAAGAATGCAAATACTCACAATACTCCTCTCATAAAAGACACAAGCAAAACGCATTACCTTGTAAATACTCAACTTACTCCAGTCAAAGAATTTAATTACAAATATTTAATTTCGCCTTAAAGCTCACCTGTTCATCCGACCTTCTGAACTCATTCGTTTATACCCGGCCATGGGAGTGTGTGTGTGTGTCAGCATCGCCACCTCATGTCAGAAATGCCACCTCATGTCAGTAATGCCACCTCATGTCAGTAATGCCACCTCATGTCAGTAATGCCACCTCATGTCAGCTACCCACCTCATGTCAGCAATACCACCTCATGTCAGCTACCCACCTCATGTCAGCAATACCACCTCATGTCATGGGTGGTAAATCTGGAGCAAATGATTCCTACATAATATTCTAAGCAACAGACTACCATTATTAATTTTGATCATCTAGCCCTGTTTCATGGCATACTTTGGAGGAATCAAGGCGCTCCAGTCTATTTAAAGTGTACTATCCTCTTAATTTGTTATGTAGTAATGTTGATGTAAACTGACACTTGCTCTGATACAATGATGGCAGTGTGTGTTCAGATATTAAGGACCCTGTTATCGTGTTGTATGAAAATTGGAGACTTCTGATTCCTCCTGACTATGCCACGAAACACTCTCCCTCTCTATAGGTGTGTGTGTTTTGTGGCAATATTTGAAGGACTCATGAAAATTGGAGGCTTTTGATTCCTCCTGACTACACCACGAAACACGCTCCCTCTCTATAGGTGTGTTTGTTTCTTGGCAATATTTGAAGGACTCATGAAAATTGGAGACTTCTGATTCCTCCTGACTACAACACGAAACACGCTCCCTCTCTATAGGTGTGTGTGTTTCGTGGCAATATTTGAAGGACTCATTTGCCTCCAAGTTTTTGACTACATCACAGGGTCCCATAATTTTTGTAAAGGTAATGAATGAATGTGTGTCATGAAGTGAATTATATATAAACTTAAATATTCACTGAAATTCGTCTAAATACACAGATGGTAAAGTGCTTCATGAAGATAAAGGCCAAGAACTTTGTTAATTAAATATATTTGTTGTTTGTTTTATGGAGGTAGGATGGTTAATAAATAATTGACCCTGTAAATGTGCATGCCTAAATTTATTTTCGGAAATATGATGCAAAATATTTTAGTTTTGTTGTGGTAAATTCTCAATTGGTGTTTGTGGAAAACTATATGTTGTCACTCATTTTTATATGTTGGCTAAATACTAACATGTCTAAAAAAAAACAAGAAAAAAAAATATACAAATAACAACAACAACAACAACACACATTTTCAACTTAATTTTAACTAAACTTTATGAAAAAAAAAAAAATTGGGTTTCACTTTAGGTATTTCAATGTCATAAAGCAACAACATGTCTAAAAAAAAAATATATATATGTATATATATATACAAATAACAACAGCAACACACATTTTCAACCTAATTTTAACTAAACTTTATGAAAAAAAAGAAAAAAAATTGGGTTTCACTTTAGGTATTTCAATGTCATAAAGCAACAATAATAAAATACATTATAATGATAATTTATTGTTAAGAATGGGAGTGAAATCACGGTCAGGAAAATTTCTTAGTCTCGTAAAATGCAGTCATATTAAAATACCACAATATTTTTAATCATATCTTAATCTTTTTCACTTCTCAGAAATTATACATATATGGTTGTATGTATGTATGTATGTATGAAGTTTTGTACATCTTGAAAATGCATGTGTAAATATGTGTTTGTACATATTTGTGTGTGCAGGCATACACGTTTGTGCAAATTATATTCCTTACTGGTGTTATTTAAGGATACGTACACATTTATGCAAAATTATTAAAGCATATGGACAGTCGGCGGTAAAAGTCCAATGGAGATTATATTGTGCATTTATTTACTGTCTCTAGGTATTCGAAGCACACCTGTATACTTATTAGTGCTCGTGACTGCACAGAATGGAAATATAAGCTTCACAGACTCATAAACTTAAGGACCCACTTGATGTAGTAAGAATTTTGGATGTAGCGAGTCTTTCAATCATTGCCACGAATTAACACCTACATTGAAGGAGCTTGTTTCGTGGCATAGTCAGGAGGAATCGGAAGCCACCAGCATTATATATACAAGATCACAGGGTCCCTTAAGAAGCAGATTTACATATTAATTTGATCCTTGGATATTTAAATAGTGTATGGCGAATAAACATGTTTCTGCGATGATTTTCCTTTATGTAATCTTTCAAGAAGCGTCGAGTGAGGCGACAAAACTAACATTTGCCGCAGACTGTACAGCGATAGACAAAAATCATGTTGTACAATTTTGTCTGGTATTTTCTTGCAAACAACGTAACGCAAACACAAACCCAGGCCACACAAACCCACAGCTACAAAACGAGACTTAATAGTTAAGATATTTACTCAATATTTTCACCATTTCCCTGGATATTAAAATTTGTCTTTGTTGAAACTTAATACGTGTACTACCGATTATTCACAGCATAGATAAGAAAGTCAGGTCTGGAAAAAGTGCAGCTTGTGTGAGATTTGTACCCACTGTGAGCTTAATGCAATATGTATACTGATAGGTTTGGGAGTGTGTATGTAATGGTCGGACGGAATAATATGTGTGTGTGTGTGTGTAATGGTTGAAATAATGTGTGTGTGTGTGTGTGTGTGTGTGTGTGTTGGAGGTACAATACATACATGATGTTTATGGTGTGTGTATGTAATGGTTGGAATAATGTATGTGTGTGTGTGTGTGTGTGTGTGTGTGTGTGTGTGTGTGTGTGTGTGTGTGTTGGAGATACATGGTGTTTATGAGAGAGAGAGAGAGAGAGAGAGAGAGAGAGAGAGAGAGAGAGAGAGAGGAAGTGCTAGCGAGACAGGGTGGGGTAGTGGTAGTAGTAGTAGTAGTGGTCAGTAGCAATGGACGCGAGCTGCTCCCTCCCTCCCTCCATCCTTCCCTCCCTTTCCTTTCCCCTTCTCTCTTCCTCCCTCCCTCCCTCCCTCCTAGGCTCTCCCTTATTCCAGCCACCCCAAGCCAAGCCTTCCCTTCCTTCCTTCCTCCCTCCTCCTCTTTCTCCTTCTCCCCTCGCCCATCTTCACTCTCCCTCCGTGCCTCCCTTCAACTATGCCTTTCAGAGTTCTGGACACTAGCCTCGGTTACCAACGAGTAAATTAAAGGGATGATTTACGGGAACTACAACATATTATACAACTCCTTCAAAGAGGCGTTGAATGTTTTGAGAGAATATTCAGACAGGCAGGAGATAGGCAGTTAGGTAGCGTAGTAGATCAGTGTGATAAGTTACAGTCCCAGATTAACTAAACGAAAGGGTAAATGTGGGTTATATCAAATCCCCAGTGTATGTGTGTATTGTATGTGTGTGTGTGTGTATGTGACTCTTTAGTAATGGTAATAGTAAGTAATAAGGTTGGCTGGTGATCTTGTTACCCTCAGCTTTTCACACTTTCCAGTATAAAGGGGGGAAATTATCTTGCAGGCGATGTGTGTGTGTGTGTGTGTGTGTGTGTGTGGAGGAAGATAGATCGGCCACTTTGTGAATGCTGTCTGTTTCTCTCTCTCTCTCTCTCTCTCTCTCTCTCTCTCTCTCTCTCTCTCTCTCACTTTTGTCTGTATCTCTGTATCTGTCTGTCTCTCTGTATGTGTCTATCTCTATCTGTCTGTCTGTCTGATTCGTGGTGGTAGCGTCTTCTGATATAACCTACTGCAGAGAAGGTGGTGTTTAGTGGAACGCTGGGACTCCGACAGCAAAACGGGTGACTGAGAGAGGCTGATCCCCCCTCCTCCTCCTCCTCCTCCTCCTCCTCCTCCTCCTGCTCCTGCTCCTCTTCTTCCTCTTCCTCCTCTTCCTCTTGCTGGCCACCCCGTCGTTAAAACAGGACTAAAGCCAGTGCAGAGAGGAGGAGGAGAGGGAGGAGGAGTCAGGCGTTCGTCAATCCCTCCCTCCCTGTGTTCCTTCCTTCCCTACTTTCCTCCTCTCTTCCCTACTTTCCTCCTGTCTTTCTCTCTTCCCTCCTGTCTTTCTCTCTTCCCTCCTGTCTTTCTCTCTTCCCTAGCTTCTTTCCTCCTCTCTTCCCTCTCTTCCTTCCTTCCCTACTTTCCTCCTCTCTTCCCTACTTTCCTCCTCTCTTCCCTACTTTCCTCCTCTCTTTCCTCCCTCCTGTCTTCTCTCTTCCCTAGCTTCTTTCCTCCTCTCTTCCCTCCCTTCCTTCCTTCCCTACTTTCCTCCTCTCTTCCCTACTTTCCTCCTCTCTTCCCTACTTTCATCCTCTCTTCCCTACTCTCCTCCTCTCTTCCCTACCTCCCTCCTGTCTTTCTCTCTTCCTAGCTTCTTTCCTCCTCTCTTCCCTCCCTTCCTTCCTTCCTTACTTTCCTCCTCTCTTCCCTACTTTCCTCCTCTCTTCCCTACTTTCCTCCTGTCTTTCTCTCTTCCCTAGCTTCTTTCCTCCTCTCTTCCCTCCCTTCCTTCCTTCCCTCCTTTCCTTCCTTCCCTACTTTCCTCCTCTCTTCCCTCCTGTCTTTCTCTCTTTCCTCCCTTCTTTCCTCCTCTCTTCCCTCCCTTCTTTCCTCCTCTCTTCCCTCCCTTCTTTCCTCCTCTCTTCCCTTCCTCCTTTTCTTCCCTCTTCCCTCCTTTCTTTCCTCTTTCCCTTCCCTCTTCTCTCCTTTCCTCCTCTTTCCTATCTTCCTCTCTCTTCAACTCTCTACTCTCCTGCTCTCCCTTCCTCCTCACTTTCTTTCCTCACTTCCCATCTCACTCCTCATAATTACTATCTCGACTATCCACACTTTTCATACCCCTAGTTTATCCTACCTTCTTCCCCCACTATCCTCACAGCTCAACCCATCCTCACATCTCAACCCATCCTCACAACTCACCCTATCCTCACAACTCACCCCATCCTCACAGCTCAACCCGTTCTCAAATCTCAACCCATCCTCACAACTCACCCCTCCGTTCATAGACTGCTTGCCCATACTCAAGCATACATTGTGTGTGTGTGTGTGTGTGTGTGTGTATAAAAGCACTTTCCCTTTCAGTGCTTTTCCTACCCTCACTAACTTAAAAACACCATGAGGTTTTTTTATACGTATACTCACACGCACCCAAGCGATGTATTCCACACTTGCTGTTCATTCATTCATAGTTTCTCACGTACTCAAGTTTGATTGCCATTGGTGGGAATATTTATTTGCCTGCTCCTTGCCTTTCCTTCTCACCTTCCACGGTACACTGTGGATAAAAAATAAAAAAATAAAATAACACTCTCTTCCCATAAAAAGATCAAATTTACTCTCACTCATGCATTCATTCAAAGATCCCCAGTTAGTCTGTCTCTCTCTCTCTCTCTCTCTCTCTCTCTCTCTCTCTCTCTCTCTCTCTCTCTCTCTCTCTCTCTCTCACACACACACACACACACACACACACACACACACCTCGTCCGTCACCCATCACGAAAGCCTTACCATTCAGCCAACCGAAGCCTCCTCTTCCTCTTCCTCCTCTCCTCTTCCGTCTCTTCCTCTTCTTCCTCTTCCTTCTCCGTCTCTTCCTCTTCTTCCTCCTCTTCCTCTTCCGTCTCTTCCTCTTCCTCCTTTCCCTTCTTCCTCTTTTCCTTCTACTCCTCCTCTTTCTCCTCTTCCTTCGAACCACATTCCTACCTACCTACCTACCTACCTACCTACCTACCTACCTACCTACCTACCTACCTACCTACCTACCTACCTACCTACCTACCTACCTACCTACATACCTATCTACATACCTATCTACTTTCCTACCTACCTACCTACCTACCTTCCTACCAACCTACCTACCTTCCAACCTACCTACCTTCCAACCTACCTATCTACTTTCCTACCTACCTGTCTACTTTCCTACCTGCCTACTTACCTACCTACCAACCTCACTACATACCTATCTACCTTCCTACCTACCTACCTTCCAACCTACCTTCCTACCAACCTACCTTCCTACCTACCTAACTACCTTCCAAACTACCTAACTACCTTCCAAACTATCTACCTACATACCTACCTACCTTCCAACCTAACTACCTACCTACCTTCCTTCCTACCTACCAACCAACCTACCTACCTACCTATCTACCTACCTACCTACCTACCTACCTACCTATCTACCTACCTACCTACCTATCTACCTACCTACCTATCTACCTACCTACCTACCTACCTTACCTTACCTTCCAACCTACCTACCTACCTACCTACCTACCTACCTACTGTGTCCATGAAGCCAGCCATACTATCTTGTACAGCTAAGCCTTCTGTTGTTCCTTCCATCCCAAGGCCAGAACACTGCAAGCATGGGGTGTGGTCTGGAGAAGGCAATGAACACGTCAAATGCCCCCTTCCACCAATACCCCCATCCTCTTCCACCATACCCCCCCCCCACAATACCCCCCCACAATACCCCCATCCCCTTCCCCAATACCCCCATCCCCTTCCCCAATACCCCCATCCCCTTCCCCAATACCCCCATCCCCTTCCCCAATACCCCCATCCCCTTCTTCCAATACCCCCACTCATTTTCACCATACCCCCTCCACAATACTCCCACCCCCTTCCCCAATACCCCACCCCCTTCCCCAATACCACCATCCTCTTCCCCAATACTCCCATCCTCTTCCTCCAATACCCAACTCCCCTTCCCCAATACCCCCATCCTCTTCCTCCAATACCCCAACCCCCTTCCTCGAATACCCCCACTCATTTTCACCATACCCCTTCCACAATACCCCCATCCCCTTCCTTTAATAACCACCCCCCCCTTCCACCATACCCCCACCCCCTTCCTCCAATACCTCCTCCACAATACCCACCTCCTTCCACCAATACCCCCATCCCCTTCCACCAATACCCCCACTCCCTTCCACCAATACCCCCACCCCCTTCTTCCAATACCCACCCCCTTCCACCAATACCCCCACCCCCTTCCACCAATACCCACCCCCTTCCACCAATACCCACCCCCTTCCACCAATACCCACCCCCCTTCCCCAATAACCCTCCCCATACCATTCACAATACTCTCTCCACAATATTGTCCGGTTAGGTTAGGTTAGATTTAGTTTAATTATCACTAC
>JAWQEG010009225.1:0-7500 GCA_033782935.1 Petrolisthes cinctipes
TTTTCTACCGTACTACTCACATTTACAGTAACAGTCACAAGAGATAAACATACAGACAAATAGACAACAAGAGACAATGAAAACCCATCTGGACATAGAGCCATAATATATGTTCACAATGACGGAGAAGTGAAAAGACATCTACGCAAGAATTAGAAAGAATAAGATTTTTGTACATGGAAGATTATTTGAAAAAGTACGCAAAATAACTAGATATAATGCAAGACTAAATCAATCACACACACACGAGAGAGAGAGAGAGAGAGAGAGAGAGAGAGAGAGAGAGAGAGAGAGAGAGAGAGAGAGAGAGAGAGAGAGAGAGAGAGAGAGAGAGAGAGAGAGAGAGAGAGAGAGAGAGAGAGAGAGAGAGAGAGAGAGAGAGAGAGAGAGTAGACAAGCAGGTAAGGGTCAGGTATAAGAAGAGGTACCCATCTCTACCCACGTGCCCAGGCGGCCTTCTCTATTATCCTCAGCTCAACCTTCACTAATGTACCTACTGTCCTTCCTGCCCTGCCCTCCAGCCCTACCTTGCCCTGCCCTGCCCTGCCCTACACACAGCCCAAGCCTATATACTGTACCTACCTTCCCTGCCCTGCCCTACACACTATTCTAGCCTACATACCCTACATACCCTTCCTTCAGGCCTGTGTACCATATCGTGTGTAGACTGTCCTATACTTGTTTTGTCCAATACAGTTCTGCCTTTCTTAATCTGTGTACACACCTAACCTAACCATGTATGCTTGTACGTCTGCCCAATTCAGTGTACCGTGCATGCGTGCCTTGTCCATCTTCCTTTACTTAATTAAACCGCAGTGCTAGCTCTATGTATCCTGCCTTGTCTCTCCTGTCATACATCATCTAGCCTCCCCTATTCTTTACATGCAAATTTTCTAGTCCTTCCAAACTTGCCTTCATATATCAGTCCTGCCCTATACCCTCTCTTGTTGTCTGGTCCTCTCCTTCTCCATCTCCTCAGCCTTGTCACCTCCCCTTTCTTTTCCCCCCTTTTGTTTTGCTGTTTTGTTCTCTCCTAATTTTTCTGCCCTGTCTCACCTTCCACATGATACCATCCTATAAAGCTTGTCCAGTCATTCATATCAACGTCTGCCTGCCTAAGCATATATTCATTCACACACACACACACACGCACACACACTCTCTCTCTCTCTCTCTCTCTCCTCTCTCTCTCTCTCTCTCTCTCTCTCTCTCTCTCTCTCTCTCTCTCTCTCTCTCTCTCTCTCTCTCTCTCTCTCTCTCTCTCAAACTACCTACCCATCTTCAACTTCTTATACTCTGCTCCATCCATCTATATCAGTGGTTTCCTTATCCAAATGCATCCTAACCAGTCAAACCCACCTTACCTAACACTATCCAACCTCACTCACTCAATCCATCTCTATTCAACCATATGCTATCCTTACTTCCCCAGTCCTATCTATCCTACCCAAACCATCCCTAATCCTGCCTACCACAGCCAAACCCACCCCACCCCACCCCAGCCTTTCTGACCATTCCATATCCCACCCTACCCTACCTACCCTACCCTACCATATACTACCACAACTCCGCCCTTCCCATTCATCACTCTTTACCCCCAACACCCTCCATCACTTCCACCTACTGCCACTACTACGGCTACTACCACTACACCCACCACCTGCCATCTCACTATACAATACCATACTATATATACATTCATCTCCTCTACTACTACTACTACTACTACTATCCCTACTATCACACAGTATAGTACTACATGCATTTCTTTTTACCATCATAGCATTACTACCCCAACTAGACTACTTTATATAATCACCATCCCTGATAGAACTAATATTTACCAACATTCACTATTTTATTAAGCCATTGTTGATTATCATTTTAAATCAACTAGTCTTACATTATCATTCATTACTATTCCTCCTCCTACTACTACTACTACTACTACTACTACTACTACTACTACCATCATACAAACCGACACCATAAATGTCATAATTACTACTAGCATTATAATCACTATCAACACTACTAACACCTCTACAGTAATTTACCAACACTATCACCACCACCAAAATACAAATCTGTCTGCCACCACTACCTCTGTTACTAATATTACGAATTGGGTATAGTAGCCTACACTCGCAATCCAAAATATGTATCCAGGTTTGTTTCGAATAGCCTGATCGAGTATTAAGCGAGATCAAGCAAATATGAAACAGGATAAGCGTTGTAATTGGTTCACTAGTATGTTAAATGATTCGTAACTTCAACAAGACCTGGATAGAAAATTTGAAATGATCATGTTATGCTCACTGCTAGTACCGGTGTCACTTCTATTCACATCACTTCCAACATCCTGCCATCACTTCCAACATCTCATAACTACTAATACCCTAGAAAATGGTTTTATTACCCTCACTAGAACAGACATGTCAGCCTCCCTTTCTTCTCTCTCTCTCTCTCTCTCTCTCTCTCTCTCTCTCTCTCTCTCTCTCTCTCTCTCTCTCTCTTCGATCTTTCACAACACACACACACACACTTCTTAAATTCCCCTATTCTCTTTCCTGTTATCTTCCCGTCTTTCTCTTCCTTTTCATTATCTTTCCTACGCTTCGTATCATTCATATCCTCTGCTCTCTCTCTCTCTCTCTCTCTCTCTCTCTCTCTCTCTCTCTCTCTCTCTCTCTCTCTTTACACACTTTTTCCTTTTGTTCTCCTTTATATTATCTTATTTTCCTTCTTTGGTCACATATTCTTCTCCTTTCTATTCATTCTTTATATTCCTATCCCCTTTCTCCTTTCAGAACTTTTTGTCTCTCGTCCCTTCTTTCCATAATCATCAATTCTTTTCTTCCTATCTTCCTCTTCGCCATTTTACTTTCTCTCTCCCCTTCCTCTTAATTCCCTCCCTTTTTCTTTACCTCTCTCCTCTGTTCCCCTACCCTAATTATCTTATTCCCATTTCTCTCTTATCTGTTTCCTTTTCCTACCTTCCTTCAGTTGTCTCTTTCCACTGGCCTACTTTCCCTCTCCTCTCTCTCTCTCTCTCTCTCTCTCTCTCTCTCACTGAGCCGGCCCACGTGAGGTCTGGTGTCTCTGCCTTGATTTACAGCCTCTTAGACCCTCATCATCCCTCCTCTCTGGTTCTGCTTTCTCTCTCTCTCTCTCTCTCTCTCTCTCTCTCTCTCTCTCTCCCTTTATACCTTCTACGGTTGCTTTCTAGTTTTTCCTCTATTTAAATTTTTTCATTTATATTTACCTGTCTTCAACGCTTCTAACTTTCATGTCTACAAGTTTTGATATTCACTCACTCTCTACTGTCTCTAAAATCATTAATAAACTTATCTATTATTTCTATTATAAACTTATCTATCATTAATTTTCTATTATTTTCATATTTACTATCACCTTCCTATTTTCTTCTTCTCTTTCTTGTCAGTGATAAAATTTCCTCCTCTTATGTCGTTCGTTTTCCTCCTCCTCTTCGGAATCGACTCGTTAAGAAGCCTCCTTTTTATTTTACAAGCACTTTATTGTTTTTTATGCAGTATATATTATTCTTTCCAGTTCCTCAAACACTATCAATACATTATCGTGATAACTTATCGCAGAAAGATATTTTAGGTAATAGTAACTTTGCATTACCGTATCTACATAAATACCCAACAAATATAATGCATTAGTTACCAATATAATTTTCGTTCTAATCGTTAAATTTCTGAAAAAAAAATAAAAAAAAAAAATAAAAAAAAAATTACGAACCTAAAAAAATATGAAGCACATATCAATAAATACAATGATAACAAGCACACACATTACACTCCCAATGATCACCACTACTTACCATACCGATAATTAAACTCGGCAATTTAGAAATGTAGAGCAAGGTTTGGGCCATAACTAACACATACTAATTTGCATCCCCCCCCCCCATACAGCAAACGATTAGTCCCCCAATTTGCATAAGTTGGAAAAAGCAATTATTAGTTGAAATGGCTCCACCAGGCTCCATGAATAGGCTGACTGGCTGGCTGGTCCTTCATCACCATAACTGTCACCATCATCAACACACCGCCGGCACAATCACCACAACTACCATCACAACTACCACCACCATCACTACAACTATCCACGACTATTTCATTCTTTTATTCCTTCCTTCTATCCTTCTTTCATTCTTCCATCCTTTTATTCATTCCCCTCCTTTCCTTCTTCCATCCTTTTATTCATTCCCTCCCTCCTTCCCTCCTTCATTCCTTCCCTTTTTTCCCTCTTCCATCTTTATTCCTTCCCTTCTTTCCCTCTTCCATCTTTTTTCCCTTTCCTTCCAAACACGTTCTATAACTTTAAGGGACCCTGTGATGTAGTCAGAAAATTTGAGATAAACGAGTCCTTCAAATATTGCCACCAAACACACACACCTACAGTTTATGGAAGGAGCTTGTTTCGTAGCATGGTCAGGAGGAATCAGAAGCCTCCAATTTTCATACACGATCACAGGTTCCTTAAGGGGAGAACACACTTTTGGTATATTGGAGCACCTTGATTCCTCCAAAACATGTCAGGAAACGGGACCTGATTCACAAAAAAAAAAAAAAAAAAAAAAAAAATATATATATATATATATATATATATATATATATATATATATATATATATATATATATATATATATATATATATATATATATATATATATATATATATATATATATATATATATATATAATAATGGTGGTGTGTTGCTTGGAGTAGTTTGTAGGAACCAGTTGCTCCAGATTTACCAACACTTAAATAATTAAGAACCCTGTGATAGTGAATGAGACTTGGTGGCTTCTGATTCCTGCTGACAATACCACGAAACAAGCTCCTTCAATATAGGTGTGTGTGTGTGTGTGTTTCATGGCAATATTTGAAGGACTCACTAACCTCCAATATTCTGACTACATCTCCTTAATAAAATAATGGACTTAATGGTTGACACAGCCCATACACACACCATCAAGAGGGGCTCCATTATTTATTCCCTACACAGTATACACCTACCATAACACTCATTCCCCCCCCTCCCACCACCACCACCCCACCACCCCCTCATGACCCCCCACCATAACACCATAAACCACTAAACTTGGGTTATATTGTAGTACAGGGAAGGGAACTCCATATATCCGTGTGTGTGTTAGTGTACAGTACAGCTGATGGGTTGTATGTATTTATCAGTACGTCCACACCCATAATACCGTGATGTGGATTGTTTTATTTGGAAGACAAAGTTTGATTGGTTTTGTTTGGTGGGTGTTACGAGTATTAGTTAGTTGTATGATGATGATGATGATGATGATGATGATGATGATGATTATGATGATGATGATAATGATAACGATGATGATGATGTTGATGATTAGTAGTATATGTTTGCCTCAGGTTTTCATATTTTTCCTCTCATTTATTTTTTTTCCCTTCTTTAGCGGTATGGACTCTGGTGTAACTATCTGTTTGTGAGTTAGTATGAATCTGTGTGTGCAACCTACTGTACAGTGAAGAATCATATCAAGGATACTCGTGACACGTTTTATACACTTTATTATATCATCATCATCATCATAAGGACTGGAGATGGGCTCTAGGGTCAAGAAAGGAAAGCATGATGGATTACGAAAATGAAAACGTAATGGCCAGTGAAACGAGTCATGACACTCACCTTTTAAACTCATGAAAATATATAAACCCCTCCCCAGCAAGTAGTATGTAGTATCATTCATAATATATGTGTAAAACCTATGCAACACAGGATTAATATATACACATCAATGAATGAAAATGTTTATATAGCCTAGAGGGTGTTGATTAATTCTGATACATGCATTCTCACATCCATTTTTTACCAACCCTACCGAGACAATTGGAGATATACAGCCACAATCAAATATCCACCGACACTTTCCTTCCATCGTAGTAATTATCATGGTAATAAAGAACAACACGTGTATGTATGATTTTGCAGCACCTCATAATAATAATTGATGGGGTTGAGTTAACGTAAGGTGTTGTATGATTATATTTTAATATGATACCGATATATTTGCACGATGGGAGGAAGGTGTCGGTGGTTATTTGATTGTGGCTGTACAGTATTGATTAACACATGAACTTCACGATACACAGTGTGGTAATTAGTTGGGTACCATTATAACTATATATGCGTCCTATACTAACTCATACTATATATTACAGTGCTTACAAAAATACTCTTATGGAACCTTGTGATGTAGGCAGAAAATTGGAGTTAAATAAGTCCTTCAAATATTGCCACGCAACACCACTTATATGGAAGAAGCTTGTTTGTTTCGTGGCATAGTCAGGAGGAATCAGAAGCCTTCAATTTTCTTACACGATCACAGGGTCCTTAAGACACATGGACTATGGGGGTAGCCTACGATAATTTACTAGGTCCACGTACAGTCGCGGTCAATAATAATCATCTACATATGGGTATCTCAAATAATTTACTGTCTAATGTTTTCACGTTTACATAATTATAATATTATTGTTTTAAGTAGTGTGTAGCTGCTTGTATTAAATTAAAAAATGGTAGTTAACCTATTTATTGAAAAGTTTATCATCTCAGGAACAGAGAGAAGCTGTCAAACTCTTATGTGAGTTACCCCTATATAGATGATTATATTTGACCGCGACTGTACATACTAAATAACATGGGAATCATAGTATAAATCCTCATCTACAATTTTTGTTATTTAACTGTACACCCATGGCCTATGTTACCTAACACCATGGCTTCTAAACCAGCCCCCTACTGCTACCCAACCCGTACTTAAAGCGGCCATATCCGTGTTACATACCGCTACCCCACCAGGTTAAATCCGTGTCGTGCAGCAGCCACTCCACGGGGGACTAGACGACTCCCTTTCCCTCACAACCCCCCCCCCCCCACGCCCCCTCCCTCAGGTCCATCTCTCCTTCCCCACATCGCATCCTCAATTCTCCTTCTCTCAACCCACTTTCACTTCATCAAGCCTCTTTTTTATTATTATTATTATTATTTTTTTATATTCTTCTTCTTCCTACTAAAACCCCACCTAATCCTAATTTCTCGTTCCTACCTTTACTCCATCTTATGTTAATCCTCTCATTCCCCTTTTCACTTTCTTCCCCAACTCCCCAGCTTCATCTTTCTTTCCCCTCTTCTAATCCCCCAACCAACAATTTCCCCCCTCCCCCCTCCCCACTCCCCAACCCCTACCTACCTAACACCCGTATCGGCCAGCGTCGTAACACAACCCGTACCGAAAATGAGTCGCTTCGCTTTAATACCCTCCGTATTTAAGAACCATCACGCCTGCCCTACCGATAAAGGCTTAACCAATTACATACGGTCTGCGCGTGTGGTCTGCGCAGTAACCGGAATGTGTAAAATCACACACTATACGTCACTAATATCTGTTTTCTTAATCGTTCTTTCTTTATCGTAAA
>JAWQEG010009225.1:10000-25466 GCA_033782935.1 Petrolisthes cinctipes
TTTTATCTCCAATTTTCTAACTAGGCTACATCACAGAATCCCTAAAGATGACGAAATAAACTTTAGGTAATTATTATTGAGGTATATTCGAATTCGCACTTAGCAATTCGGGTTTTTCATTACATTTTTTTTTTTTTTTTTTTCTATATGGTGCCAGTCAATTCAAGACGATTTTATTCAGCTGACAAGAACTGCCTACATTGAATATAATTAAGGGGATAGTACAGTGTTGGAAAATCTGGAGCAAATCATTCCTCCAAACTATTCCAAGCAACAGGCCACCATTAGTTTTGTTTATCTGGTCCTGTTTCGTGGCATATTTTGGAGGAATCAATGCGCTCCAATGTACCAAAAGTATTCTATCCCCTTAATTAATATAGCTATGAGAAACAACAAAAGAGAAATACTGCACCTTTCTTACGATTGGAATAGATAGTGATAAGGTATAAGCAGAGCAATGAGAGGGATGAACTGAATTAATGGCCCACTGGAAGTTTTGATATAAGGACGAAGGAACAGAGGAAATTATTATTATTATTTTTATTTTTTTTATTTTTTTTTTGTGGTTGGACTAAGCATGCGTACGGAAAACACTCGCTAAAAACTAATAGATGTCCAACTTATATATTTTGCGGCGTAATTACTCTTTTTCCAAGCTTCTCTTCAAAAAAAGGAAAAGATCAAGAAAATAAAAATAAACTCGAGCTGCATTCATTAACCGGCGAAGGTCTACATAAAACGCAAATTATATCTTAGTACGGACCTAATCAGTTATAGGTTTAATTAATTCCTCTGTGTTTGCCACGCTCTACCACATCAAAGCTAATCTATTATTATCACAACATATGCAAACAAACCACTATGGATTTTTTAATTATTATTCTTTACAACCTGTTTCATGCCTAATCCCCATTAACCTAACTAACTCCATCTAAATATCTCTAATCTCTCTCTCTCTCTCTCTCTCTCTCTCTCTCTCTCTCTCTCTAACCTAACCCACCAACACTCTAACTTTCCTTAACCAAACCACCACCCCCACCCCCACCAAACCACCATCACCACCACCCCCATCACCACCACCACCACCACCACCAACCTCCCCCCACCCCCACCACCACCACAGTCGACTCCCTCCTTCCAACAAGTAATTAGGAAAATGTAGCCTGTGAGAGTAATTAGCGTCTGCCTGCATTACCCCCCCGCGGCCTGGCACCCCAACTTAATGACAGTTCACTAATTAACACCGGACAGTCGTTAATCCCTGACTTTTTTGCCCAGATTAGCTAATTAGGGATTGTTATGATATATGGATCCGGCCTCTGTAATTGTGGGTCTTGGCTCTTGTTGTTATCTCACGGGGATATGTATGTACTGTATGTATGTATGTACTGTATGTAGGTATGTATGTATGTATGTATGTATGTATGTATGTTGCTCTCTGGATTTTTACTGTATATATGTTTTGTGTGTATAGTCTTTTCATTGCTTTTGGTTGCTTTTATTTTCTTGTTGTTATTTCCTTTACTTGCTATTATTGGTCTTTCTTAATTATTGATACTTTAGTTTGTTTCTTATTTATTATACGCCGTCACGTTTTTATGACTAGCCTAGAGAAAAACACACATGCAATACAGTACACATTCATATATAAAGTGTTTCTCTAAGAACTGTAACTTTACTTAGTCATCTGGCCACATATGTCCCTCAGCTGCATCATATTAAGTCTATCGTAACTTATCTCTTATCAATGTTCACCTACACTACCGTCAGCATTGCCTATTCCACAATTTTCTACTAAATTTGACATAATTAATAGTTTGGGAAGTGATGTGAAATCTTATGGGCTGACTTACAGTATATGAAAACATCCTCGTCTTTATGTTAACTTTAATAAACCCCAACGAAATGCCAACCCACTAAACCAAATTATTTCATGTATTTTCACCAAAAGTGTCACATGTCATAACACTGATCTCTAAATACATGACCAAAATCTGTTTCCGATTACTTTGGCTTCCCTGGTCAGATAACATTACTTTACTCTCACCTTCTTTTAAGACGTCGCCTTGTAAACTAATCCAAATATATTTTTGGTTAAAGGTACAGTTTTCAAATGAATATAAGTGCACCTAATATATCATTAAGCCGTTGAATATTATTAAAAAGAAAATATAGAGAACAAGGTGAAGAGTGAAGAACATTATTTTATTCATGTCTTCCTTATTCTTATTCTGTCTTCACTATTCTTTCCACGAACATTGTAAATTTCCTTATCCTTTCATCATTTAACTCTTCTCATCCGTCCTATTTATTTTTAACACGTTTCCTACTTTTCCTTCTCTTTTCTCTTTCCATTTCCCCTATTTTCTTTTAACGATTAATCTTCCCTTCCGTTTTCCATTTCTTCTGTTTCATCTTATCATCTACTCTACCTCTCTCAGCATTTTTTCTTCATTCATTATCTTTCTTCCATTTCATTTTATCACCTCCACTATCCCATATTCTCTTTTTTCCTCTTCCCTACTTTCCTTCCCCTATTTTAATCTTACCACCTCACTCCCCACCTCCAGTTCACCCCCCCCCCCCCCGTTCTCAGGTAGGTGTGTGTGTGTCTCTGGGCAGGCAGGTAACACGTCCCACACCTCGCTAATTAAGAGCTCCCGGTGCCGCCCCCCCCCCCTCCTCTTCCCTCTGTCCTCTCCCTCCACCTCTTCCCTTTCCTCTTGTCATCCACCTTCCTCTCCATTCCTTCCATCCTCCACTCTCTTCCTTTTCCTCACATAATTTCTAAAGTTTCGCCTTCCATTTCCACGTTTCACCTCTTTCCTGTTCTTCACCCCTCCTTCCTCCTTCCGTTTCCTTCCTCCTCCTCCTTCTCCTCGTCTTCTTCCCATTTTCCCTGTTTCAGTTTTTCTCTCTTCCTTCCCTCCCTCCGTCCCTCCAGTCATCAAGCAGACGGCCGGATGAGAAAGTACAATTACCTCATTCTCCTTTACTACAACCACTAGAGTATTCTTTTACAAAAACCTTCTGAAAACCTTACTATTTTAAACGCACAACCCCGTACACACCACAAAACATAACTAACATTAATACACACAAATACACATCCTTATAAATGTATACATCAATATCTATACATGTTAATACACAGGCATATAGATTTGATACATAACCTGCGATCACAATAAATTCACACAATGAGGAAAAGTCAATAACCTTACTCTATACTTATAAGGTGAAAGTCCAGTTTTGGTAAATCTGGAGTAACTGATTCCTCTAAACTATTCCAAGCAACAGAACACCATTATTTTTGTTCATTTTGGTTCTGTTCCCTGGCATACTTTGGAGGAATTAATGGACTCCAATGTAACAAAAGTGAATTACCCCCTTAACTTGCTCAATTTTTCTTTTAGCATCAAACAACTTTGCTAAAACCAAATGTGAGAAATGTTACCAATACACCAGATAAACAATTGTGAGGATGGAGGAAAATGGCGGTCAGTATGTTAATTAAAGGAGGAAAAATGTTGTCATGGTGTTGTAAACTCGATACAAATTATTATTCCTAAAATGTCTCTGTTGGACTCGTAAAGAAATCACACTATCTGCACTTAAGATAGACAGATGGTACAGTGCCCAGACAAGTTTTCGAACAACGTTGTGACAGACAAACTTAAATAGTATCGATATGATCTGACACACAATCGAGGCCTTACGACACACGTTGGAAGAAGCCCTGATGATGGTCCCGTTAAGTTATACCGGTCGGTTCGATTTTTTGCGGTCTACTACCAACAATGATTGGTCAGAGTTGTGAAGTAACATTCATGTCTCACACTGAGAACCATATACTGTGCAGACTACGTAAAGGTGACTGCAAAGCCATTATGAGCATATTTGAATTGGATGTTATTGCATACTCCCAAACCTTACCTAAACAATATGAAAAATCCAAAACTCCTGGAAGTAAACACCTAAAAATGAAGATTTTTTTTTTTTTTTTTTTTTTGGGGGGGGGCATTGTACACCTCACAGACTACAGTATTTGTGTGTGTTCAATTTATTGAGCCATTATAATATATTTTTACCTCAAGAACTGATTGAGTTTTGAAAATTATAATTAACACTCTCCCGAACCCCCACCCACCCCCTCTTTTTTTTTGTTTTGTTCGAATAGTGCTAAGGTGTCCAGCTTCCATATGAACCTAAACATTCAATTCCTTCTCCTTAAAAAAATATAGATATAAAGAGTTACTACGTCGTGTTCATATATCTATAGCTTACTAAAATAGACCCAGGTACTGTGCACTCTGTAGTCTGTGGGCCAAGTTCGTGTCGTTCAATTTTACCGACTAGAGGGAAGGTGTAGTTAGTGAGGGTGAGGTGGTCATATCAGGGTGGGGGTGGGGTTGGGGGTGGGGGGTGAGGGTTAGTTCAGTGGGCACCCTCACCAGCTGTCACGGCCCCGAGGTTTTCTCTCTGTGTCTCTCAACCATCTGGCATCGTCTCTGTCTATCTTCTCTAATCTCGCTTCTGTTTCTCTATTTCTCTGTCTTTTCATGTATTTCAATATTTATATAATCCTGTATATATTTCCTCTGTATCTCTCAACCATCTGACATTCACTAAGTTAAATGACACACTCTCATCTTTCTTTACTCCTTAACTAAGCTTCTGTTTCTTTCCTTTCCTCTCTTTATGTATCTCAATTTGTTTCTTTATTTATCTCTGTTTCAGGCGTTTGTCATCATCTTCGTCATATACTCCTCCCTCATCCTTCTTCCTTTCCTATCTTCCCTCATCCCCTCCCTCTCTCTATCTATCTTTCATGTAAACTCATTCTTCATCTTCGTTTTAATTTCTCTCACTCAGTCTCTACATATAACTTCAACCAACACAGCATATTCTTCATTCCACCCTGTTTCTTTCCTGAGTGACTCCTTCGAACACCCTAACTCCACTATTCATTGTCTTTTTCACCATTCCTCTGTTATAATTTTATCTCCTCTCGCACCCTTTCTCCACTCTTTATTATCTATTTTACCATTCCTCTGTTCTATTTTATCTTCTCCCACACTATTCTTCCACTATTCTCTATCCCTGTCACCGTTCCTCTGTTATTATTTTATCTCTTCCCACACTATTCCTTCACTATTCTTCTATCTCCTTCATCCCATCTGTTTCCACCCTCACCCCTTATCATCATCCCTTCTTCACTCCCCTTCCTCACCAGGATAACCAACGACATCTGGTCAGCGAGGGGAGGGAGGGGAAGGGGAAACAACTTGGAAAATATAGGGAGGGGAACAGTGAGAGAAGGGAAAGAATGAGGAGGAGAACAGAATGGAAAGATGGAAGGGAGAAATATATATACAATAATTACGGTATCAAATCAAACCCTTCATCTCTATAAACACAAATATATCCTCATCTCTATAAACACTAATGTATCCTCAGCCAGATCCTTACTATAACATCCTCACCAACAACAAGACACTCACTAATATCCATTCTTCCACCACCTCAAGACCCTCATATTTCCTCCTTTCACAGATCCTCACCAAAACTACCACCACCACCACCTTTTTTCCTATGATCCTGACTTCAGTACCACCCTTCCCATCACCACCACCACCACCACCACCTTCACCTTTTTTCCTATGATTCTGACATCACTACCACCCTTCCCATCACAACCATCACCCACTACCACCTTTTTTCCTATGATCTTGACTTCACACTACCACCCTTCCCACCACTACCACCACCACCACCACTTTTCTCCTAAGGTACCATACTGACATCACCCCCCCATCACCACCACTTCTTTCCAACAGATATTCACTATTAGCCTCTGCACTATATCGGAAATCCCCCATCCCAACAACTCAACCCACGGATTCACACTCTATATATTCCTCATCCCTAACATAATCCTTCTCTACATCCATCATCCCTAACATAATCCTTCTCTACATCCCTCATCCCTAACATCATCCTTCTCTACATCCCTCATCCCTAACATCATCCATCCTTCTCTACATCCCTCATCCATAGATTCAGTTCACTCCATCCTTCCAACCCAACTGGGCCTCTACTTTACCCCTCCCCAATAATCCCACCATCCTACCCATGCAGTTCATCCTCAAACTACTGATAAATTGTAAATAGAAGCTACTGAATTTATCGGTAAAGGAAGGAGTTTAGTGCTGGGTTGTCATCCTCTAAACACAAATTTCTTTCCTGTTATGTGTATTTTACTATTAACCAGCTCTTGTTGCCTCCCCGGCCGCCATATGACCTAGCTGTTGCGGCGCCTAATATCAATCCATCATCTTGTTGCCTAAGTATTTGCTGAGTAGTAATCAAGTGTTTATATTACACATTTTATATTTGTAATGTCTTTCTACACTAAAGGAACAAATAAACAAACTTTAGCTTAATAATTATATAAATGATTCGTGACTGGCTGGTGTTGGACTGTGGGATTGGTTCCTCATTAGTTATATTTGTTAGGATTTACACAGCCACACACAAGCTCTCTGTTCATCTATATCAAACTCATCTGGATACAATTACCATTTATACTTATATCCAGATAGTGGTCTTAGTGACAACAACAACAACAATAACAACAATAACAACAACAGCAACAATAATAATAATAATAATAATAATAATAAAAACTCCTGCTTCAGAGTTAAAACACTATTAATCACCTTCCCTACTTTGTTACCGAAACATTTCTCTTTTACCTACCAACCAACCAACCAACCAACCTACCAACTGGCTGTATATATCTACCTACCTACCAACCAAAACCCCACCTTTCCCTCCTTCCCTCCCTCCTCTCTCTCTCTATCCCTCCCTCCGTTTCCATGTACCCCTCCTTCCCTCCTCTCTCTCTCTATCCCTCCCTCCCCCCTCTCCCTCCCTCCCTCCCTCCTCTCTATTCCTTCCTCCTCTCTCTCTATCTCTCCCTCCCTCCTCTCTCTCTATCCCTCCCTCCCCCCTCTCTCTCTCTCTATCCCTCCCTCAGCCCCCCCCCCCCCAGCCACCTACCGAGCCACGTATCAGGGCATCATCTCCCCTACACGAACCCTGGGGCTGATCATAGCGTGTGAACCTAACAATGGGGCCTCGGGGCTAGAGAGGGCTGAAGAGGGCTGGCTACTGGGGAGGGCTGGAGGGTGTATATAGGCTGCTGGTAGGAGTATAGTATGGGGGCTGGGGGCTGGGGTTTGGGTTGGGGGAGAGGAGTGGGGGTTGGGGTGGGGGCTGGTGGATAGGATTGGGGGTTGGGCCTGAGGGAGTAGAGTGGGGGTTGGGGTGGGGCTGGTGGAGAGGAGAGGAGTGGGGTTGGGGTGGGGGCTGGGTGGAGAGGAGTGGGGTTAGGGTGGGGGCTGGGTGGTGTAGAGTGGGGGTTGGGATTGGGCCTGAGGGAGTAGAGTGGGGGTTGGGGTGGGGGCTGGGGGAGTGGAGTGGGGTAGGGGTGAGGGCTAGGCTAAGTAATGTGGGGGATGGGGGCGAGCATAGAGGGGCTGGGGGAATATTGAAGCTGAAAGAGTATGGAGGTTGGGGAGTGCAAGGGTTGAGGGAATGGTGGGGTTGGGGGAATGGATGCTGGGGGAATTTGAGGTGCTGGAACGTGTGAAAGCTGGAAGGTGTAAATGCTGGAACGTGTAAATGCTGGAACGTGTAAATGCTGGAAGGTGAATGGTGTGGAAGGAAGGGGAATGTGGAGGCTGGAACGTGTGAAGGCTGGAACGTGTGGAAGCTGGAAGGGGTATGGTCTGGAAGGAAGGGGTGGTGTGGATGCTGGAACGTGTGGAAGCTGGAAGGGGTATGGTCTGGAAGGAAGGGGTGGTGTGGAGGCTGGAACGTGTGGAAGCTGGAAGGGGTATGGTCTGGAGGGAAGTGTGAAAGTTGTACATCAGACCTGGAGTGGACTTGTTAGAGAGAGTACTTGGGACCAAACAGAACGAGATGTATATTAAGAGGGTTGGAGAGAATGATGTGTGTTCCGGGTGACTAAAGAACAAGAGAGAACTGGTATGGTCAATAGGGATTCTGTGATCTGGTGAGGATGGGGAAGGGAGCTGTGACCAGATGTATATGATAGATCTGATAAGAGAAGAGAAAGCTCAGGCTAAAATGAGGGCAAAGAGGGAAAGATAAGGTCATGAAGCTGGACTACTGGAAAGTTATGAGAGCTGAGGATGCAAGAGAAGAGCTGCTGAGACAGAAACTATTGTATACCAATTAATCTCTATACCTGAGATGTAAGAGTTTAGAAGGGATCTTTACCTGACCTATGTAAGTACCCTTGTAACAAGAGCGTTCTGAGACCGCAAACCTCCGAATAGGCTGGACGTTGGACTTTCCCGCCACCCATAACGTTGTGAGAGAAAAATCACAAATGTTTTCTCCTCATTAAAAAATATATATATTCTGGATCCATATCCAGATCTCTCCAAAAATCTAATGGCTTCTTTCTTCCTCCATCTCAAGGACAACCTTTGGTAAAATTTTCATTAAAAAAATAACCGCATAACTTTGCGTATTCCTGCTGACAAACACACAAACAAAAGATTGAAATGACAGTTTGCAATAAACCATCAGTTCGAATAAACACTTCTTAGAGAGAGTCCTTCACAACACCACACCATTACAGATCTTAAAGGTATCAAAGAACATTATTATAATTATTGTGTTTCCTTTCGAATTCTCACACCCCAACCCATTACAGATGGAAGAAACATCGACTTTAGGGCCGTAGACAAGAACATATCGTCGGGTCCCGATGATATGTTCTTGTCTACGGCCCATAATGTAATACAGGTATGATGATTAACAAATATAATGTAAACACTGGTATGAAATAGTAGAGGCTTCTTCCTTAGAGGTGTTTATTCGGCCAGATAGATTATTTAATATATATATGAGAAAGTGAAAGTTAGATAGATAGATAGATAGACAAACAGACAGACGCCTAGGCATATACTGTATATATAAAACTTATAATCATAATCTAAGAGCAGCATCGGTCTGCCGGTAATATTTATAGCCAGACCCCATAAATTTCAGTGTGATAGGCCAACTCATTCTTCCTAATCTGAATGCAAGGTAAGCCCAACATAATATATCAAAGTACTGAAGGCTGGGAGAGTAGACCAGGTGGAAGTAAGAGTGTCAGGAGGCAATGTTAGGAGTAGGTTGGAGTAATAATTAAGGGTATTGGTTTGAACAAGACAAGAATATGAGCAGAGTTTAGGAAGGAATATGAGAGAATTAAATTAGGGTAATGATGAAAGTAAAGTTAGGACGGGCTTTGAACAGTGGTATAGGGAAGTATGGGCAGGGCCAATTTAGGGCATGGGGGAAGCGAGGAGGCAAGGGCAGGGGCAGGGGGGTGGCGTGGCGTGGCGTGGCGCGGTGCCCAGCTGGCCACACCGGAACCAGAGATGGCCCTGTAAACACCGCTAACCTCCACACAAATTAGACCCTATTTACACCACTATACGTTACGGGGGATGGGGAAGAGGAGGAAGAGGGAAAAAGAAAGCGGAGAGGAAGTGAAGGAGGGAGAAAAGGAGAATGACGAAGAGAAGGGAGGAAGGAAAGGAAGAGGAGGAAGAGGAGGGAGGGAGGAGAGGAAGAACAAGAAGCGAAGGGAGAGAGGAGAGTGGGAGGGAGGCAAAAGGAAAGCAAAGAGGAAGAGAAGGGAGGGAGGGAGAAAAGGAGGAAAGGAAAAGGCGAAACCAAGAGAGGGAGGGAGAGAGAAAAGTAAGTGGACAGAACAAACTTATTATAAAGTAGAATAGGTAGAAAGAACAGAGAGAAAGAGATGAATGAGGAGATAATGATAAAAAAGGAATAGGTGTGAAATAGTAAGAGATATGTATATATAAGATATGTGTGAGATAAAAAGGAATAAGTGTGAAATAGTAAGAGATATGTGTGAGATAAAGAAGGAATAGGTGTGAAATAGTAAGAGATATGTATAAGATATGTGTGAGATAAAGAAGGAGTAGGTGTGAAATAGTAAGAGATATGTATAAGATGTGTGTGAGATAAAGAAGGAATAGGTGGGAAATAGTAAGAGATATGTGTGAGATAAAGATGGAATAGGTGTGAAATAGTAAGAGATATGTATAAGATGTGTGAGATAAAGAAGAAATAGGTGTGAGATAGTAAGAGATATGTGTGAGATAAAGAAGGAATAGGTGTGAAATAGTAAGAGATATGTGTGAGATGTGTGAGAGGTAACATATATTGACTACAGAGAACAGGACATCATATATAAACTTTCTACTCGTTTTCATCTCCCACAAATCATCATCATCACCACCATCACTACTTTGCAATTTTGTTTTGATATGTTTTTCAGTCACTACCTTCCACCTTTTACATTACTATTATATTACTTTCTTCTTCATCAATATATTTTCTCTTTCATCATCAAGTGACTTTCTCCCTTCTTTTATCTCAAGCTCTCTCTCTCATATTTCCTCTGGTTACTTCCCCTTCCTCTCTCTCTCTCTCTCTCTCTCTCTCTCTCTCTCTCTCTGTCTGTCTGTCTCTCTCTCTCTCTCTCTCTCTCTCTCTCTCTCTCTCTCTCTCTCTCTCTCTCTCTCTCTCTCTCTCTCTCTTACCCCAGCTTCTTATAAATATTCTTCACACTATCTTCTCTCCCTATTCCTTCCTTTTCTATTTCCATCTCTTCATTTCATTCATCATCATCTTCTCTCCATCTTCTGAGTTTCTTCCCCCGTCCCTCCTTTTCCAACATCCCCCCCCCCCCACTGCTGAGGTCGGGCAGGAAGGGGGCGGACTCTCCCACAATTCAAGACAAAATACGAGGACAGAATTACCCTCCTAGTTTGTTGTTACTCTACCCCCAACCCAACCCACCCACCAGACACCACCCCTCCCCCTAACACCCCATCTGGGATATCTATCTATCTATATATATACTTCGGTATGTATACGTATATATCTTCTGTATATGATTATAGTACATGTATATACAAATATCTTCAGAGACTTATACAGTAAATATACTTATAGATATATATTTATGAAGTGTATAAATTGGGGGTGGGTGACATCTGGCATATGGGTGACTGGATAATGGGTATGTGAGAATGTGTGAGGGAAGGTGTGATTGTAGGAGAGGTGGTAATAGAGGGTAATAGGTTGCAATTTAAGGGACAGTGGACAAGGACAGGGGTGTGTGTGAGTGTGAATGTCAAGGGGTGGGTGGAAACAGAGGGAGGGAAAATGATGGGTGCAGTAGATGAAAAGTTATGGAGGGAAGACTACGGTGAAGACAAGAAGAAGAGTGGGTGGGATGTAAAGGTGATGAAAATGGGTGAGACTGCATGGGGTACAAAGAGTGAGGAAGGAAACAAGTCTAAATAGAAGATGCGAAAGAACGGAGGAAGAGAGAGAATGGTGGAGGATGAGGGGATATTTAAAGGTAGGGGAAAAGGTGGTAAGTTGAAGATGAGCAAGGTTAAGGAAAATGCGTAAAAGAAACAGGAAAGGAAAGAAATGAGGGAAGAATAACTATATTATACAGAAAGAGGAGTGAAGATTAATTAAATGTACCAAGTGAAATAAGTGAAATCAAGGAATAATGTGTTACACCAAATTACATCGACAAAAACAATACAGACTTTAGGACTCACACGACTTGGCCTGCATGACCTAAAAAATATCAATACAAAACAGACCGAACACCTCATAGTAGTCACGGATATAATGTACTAGATTATTTTGTTATGGTTTCACAAGAACATATATGATTTAGAGAATATGTGGCAAAATAGTTCCTTCACCACACTCTTCTTATTACTTGATATTGGTTTATCTATGCTTTTTTTCCTTCAGTGTGTGTCAAAGGCTGTATATAAATCACCATATTACCCTTCATCAGTAGAGAAACTGGTTCTTTCACCATAAGTTTACAAGGACATCATAATATATTCATCTTATCTCTTCTACTTACCCATTTACTGTTTTTCCTTTTCTCTTTAATTAACAGCAACCTTCCTACCCAGTTCCAGAGCCCAAACTTTTCTTTCACTTACCTCATGTCATCATTCATTAAACTATATTCATTCATTCATTCCTAATCTTTCTAATTCTCCTCACTTTCCTATTCTCTAGATCTTCTTACTTCTTCCACCTTCCCTCTCCTTCTTTCTCTTCTGTCTGAGCTCCTTACATTCTCCCCTTAATTAAACTCACTAGACTTCCACACATCGTTTTACCTCCTCCCTTTTCCTTACTCTTGTCTATAACTCTTCCCACTCCTTCCCTTTCATCTTAACTTCTTCTATAATTATATCCTTACCTTTCCCCTTCTCCCTACTCTTCTCTGTAAATCTTCCCACTCCTTCCTTCTACACTTCATTTTACCTTCTCCCTTCTTATTTATCTACCCTATAACTCTCCCCACTCCTTCCCTTTCATCTTAACTTCTTCTATAATTAATAAATATATATCCTTTTACCTTTCCCCTTCGTCCTCCTCTTTCCTTCTACACTTTCTTTTAACTTCTCCCTTCATATTTCTCTTCTCTAGAACTCTTCCTACTCCTTCCTCTCCTTGCCTCGTACAGACCCCCTCCCTCCTTTGGCCTTCCACCTGAGAGCGTAGTGAGGTAGCAGGTGTAATGAATAGGTACCAGGCTCATATTTTAATGTCTGATCTCCTCCTTCAGGGGCCAAGGATCTGATGGGCACGTATAGGGGCAAGAAAGGAGGTGATGGGTGGATGATGGGTAGGGTTGGGTAAGTCTATAGAGTGTTGCTGGAGGCAGGGAGGTAGGGAGGTATGGGCAAGCAGGTATACTATAGAGGAGGAGGAGGAGGTTTATATGGTGTATAGGGAGGAGGGAGGATGCTAAGTAAGATGACGGTGGTGATAGGAAAAAAGGGAGGTGTTAGCGGATGAGGGAAGGAGGTTATAGTTAAGGACAGCGGGTGGCTTGATCATAATCATTGCCCAACATTCCTCTCTCTATGACTTGGGAGGATAGAAACTCAGGAGAAATGGGAAAAGAAAATAACACACACTTTTATGTCTTTTAAATTCACTTATATACATACTGTACATATTTCTCACAGCCTCTGCATGCTTCATCCACTCCTCCATGGGTTTACTAGATCTAATCACTTTATAACTTCCAGGAACTTACCATATTCATTCTGTTTAGGGACCCTGTGATGTAGTCAGAAAATTGGAGGTAAATGAGTCCTTCAAATATTGCTACGAAACACCACCTATAGGGAAGGAGCGTGTTTCGTGGCATGGTCAGGAGGAATCAGAAGCCTCCAATTCTCATAAACGATCACAGGGTTTTTAACATTCAAACTCTAGTCTTAGTATATTCATCTGTTAGTTACTGATGCCATGATGGTGGTATAGTGATGTGAGAGTACAGGAGTGCTGAGAATGAGAGTTGGGAAGGGGATATGAAAGAAGTATAGTGAAGGAGGAGTGTAATGGTGATTGAGGTGGAGAGGAGGATACATAACAGGGATGTATATATGTGTTTCTACTTCTATGTACTCTCTCTCTCTCTCTCTCTCTCTCTCTCTCTCTCTCTCTCTCTCTCTCTCTCTCTCTCTCTCTCTCTCTCTCTCCAACACAGGACTATAGCATGCACTTCACACCCTAACTCGACATTCCTGGTCCACACACACACCTCACACACCACTGCCACAACAACACGTAAACACCTCCACGTGACCCACACAAGTTGGCTACCTGCAGCACGTGGGAGCTTCAAGTACCTGAATGTAATACAGGATATACTGTAGATGACACGAGTTCTGAGATTTGAGGAACACGGAAGCGGGACACCAGATCTTTAAAATATTTATAACTGCATACAAGACAAACGAGGCAAACATCATGACTTTAATTAATGGCTTGCATTTTCAATCCATCAATTGTAAATTTCAGGATTGGTTAGAAACTTTTGTCTGCAACTATACAAACAAAATATCTGAGATAATGAAAAAATAGCGATAAACAAAACTTACATGAAACTAGATGACATAAAACACAATGAAATAAGAAGAGTATGCAACTTATATATGAAAATAAATATAATTAATTTCACATTCAATATTACCGAATTTCACAACATGTTCGTCAGGGACAAACATAACCAACATTGCAATTCAACTGTTTAACTCATTGTCAAATTATGTTTCGGCTAAATATGTTTTCGGGGAAATATTTGCATTATTCCTGTTCACTTAAAATATTCTTTGTCAAATCTTGTGCATACTATTAGGCCCCTACCCGAGAAATATTAATAAACGTTCAGGTGTTACTTTAATACATGCCTGACCATCACCCTCCCTTCACCAATCCATTTACCCACTCCCAACCCATGATCTCTCTTCCCCCCCTCCCCAATGGTGACAAAAAAAAAATGGTGGTTAAAAATGACGACAATCGGAATCAAAAGAGAGAGCAAGGTGAATGAAAACACGATAACTATGACCAACAATAGAATACATTAAACGAACCTGGGAGTATTATTATCTATACACTACATGAAAGAAGGAATACTGATAATAATTGAAAAACGAATGAGCTAGGTCAAATAAATATATATATGTATTTATGTATATGTTTACATGAAAGGAGGAATACTTATAATTCAAAAACGAATGATGTTGGTCAAATAAATATATATACTGTATTTATGTGTGTGTATATCTTTGGTAGCAGGTCATGTCATTAGCCTCGTCTAGAGTGCATGGAACCAAACAGATTCCACCTTGTTAGTGACCTCACCGCCGCCACCACCACCACAGTTTGACCCACCACAGGACTGACTGCCAATTACCTTAGCTCTGTCCCAACCAATTACCACCGTCCTAACTGGCTCGTCTTTCATCCGTGCATCCTTTGACTCAGTCCCACACCAACACCACTACTATTATGGTTCATGACGGTGTTGGTGTGGAGTATCAACAGTATTAGAATTACTATTTAGATTACAACTATAATTATATTATTATTATTATTATTATTACTATTGTTACTACTACTACTACTACTACTATGATTATTATTATTATTATTATTATTATTATTATTATTATTATTATTATTATTAAAAATTATTATTATTACTAGTAGTAGTAGTAGTAGTAGTAGTAGTAGTAGTAGTAGTAGTAGTAGTAATAGTAGTAGTAGTAGTAGTAGTATTTATTTACATAAGGTGAGTTTCAATTGTATCAATATACTTTTATACAATCCACAAACAATCAGTCAATTCATCAAGTTGATATACACATAAAATAACCTTGTATATAACTAAATAAAAAAATCAAACCTGTATACAACTATAAATAAATAAACAAACCTGTATACAACTACAAAAAATGAATCAACCCTCTACACAACTACAAAAAATTAACCAAACCTGTAT
>JAWQEG010009226.1:0-31978 GCA_033782935.1 Petrolisthes cinctipes
GTGTGTGTGTGTGTGTGTGTGTGTGTGTGTGTGTGTGTGTGTGTGTGTGTGTGTGTGAGTGAGTGAGTGAGTGAGTGAGTGAGTGAGTGAGTGAGTGAGTGAGTGAGTGAGTGAGTGAGTGAGTGTGTGTGTGTGTGTGTGTGTGTGTGTGTGTGTGTGTGTGTGTGTGTGTGTGTGTGTGTGTGTGTGTGTGTGTGTGTGTGTGTGTGAGTGATTGATTCAGTTTACTGTTTATAGATTTAAAATTAGGCACATATTGGAAAAGTCTGTATTGTGGCATATTTCAGAGGAATCAGTTGCAAAAAAAATCACATTCCACTTCGCAAAAAAAAAAAAAAAAAAAAAAAAAAAAAAAACACACACATTCCCACACACATTCCAATTCGTATAACAAATCACATTCCCCTTAGGGTGTATATATTTCCCAGGCTCTGTTGTTGTTTCCCCTCGCACCAAACGCTTATTATGAAAGAAACTCCCCCCCTCATAGACTAGACTGGCGAGGTAAGGCTGGCTGGTTGGCTGGCTGTCCTGGGGGTACTTGTAGTAGTAAGCCCTTGGAAGTTTAATGAGATACACCCA
The DNA here is from genome assembly GCA_033782935.1 of Petrolisthes cinctipes. Taxonomy (NCBI): domain Eukaryota; kingdom Metazoa; phylum Arthropoda; class Malacostraca; order Decapoda; family Porcellanidae; genus Petrolisthes; species Petrolisthes cinctipes. The sequence goes on from JAWQEG010009226.1 coordinate 583, forward strand.
AGATTTTATTTTGCTTACGAAGAGTTTCCAGGAATTTTCTACACTTTTTTTTTTTTTTTTTTTTTTTTTTTTTTTATATGCGTTTTCCATTTATGGCAGATGTTACCGAGCAATCCGTTTGAATACTCAGCAGCTCCTTCAAGAGTTCTACGTACGGTATATAAACAAAATATTACTCACAGAAAAGCAGGTACACAAATCACCTCTATAGAGTGCGTGTTAAATCTGTTATATATTATATAAATGATTTTATAGTGCATCACATTAATAACATATAAATAAATACATTATTATTATTATTATTATCCCTTCCCCCAAACTTGCATAAAATTACACGAAAAGCATTACCCTGTACATAATTACATATAATTAAATACATTATTATTATTCCTTCCCACAAACTTGTATAAAATTAACTAGTGTTTGATGAGTGGTATTTGTTTTCACTAAAGGAAAACAAGTATAATTAATAAGAAGGTGCCAAACTAAACTAATGTATGTACAGCCATAATCAAAATATCCACCGACACTTTCCTTCCATCGTAGTAAATATATTGGTAATAAAAAACAGCACGTGTATGATTTTGCAGCACCTCAAAATAATAATTGAGAGGGTGAGTTGAGGTAAGGTGTTATTGTATGACTATATTTTGATATGATACCGATCTATTTGCACGTTGGAAGGAAAGTGTGGGTGGATATTTGATTGTGGCTGTACAGTACACTATTCCCTTAACAAAGCACCAACTTTCGATTTCCGCTGAAAACACAGAGTAAACTTTTATTATTATCAGGTGAAGAGCTCCCCGGGGTATAATTATCATCAGTAAAAAGGTTAATGAACGTCAGGTGGAGACAGAGTGGATGGGGAGAATGACGAAGGGAGAAATAGTGAGAGTAAGAGAAGAGAGAGGGTAAGAAAGAGGAGAGGGTGAGAGCAGAGAAGAGGAGAAGAGATGATAAGAGGAGAGGAGAGGGTAAGAAAGAGAAGAGGGTAAGAGAAGAGATGAGGAGAAGAGAGGAGAGGAGGAGAAGAGGGTAAGAAAGAGAAAGTGGGAGCGAGAAAGAGGATAGTCAAAAGAATAAGAGGAAAAATACTAAAAAGAAAATATACAGGAAAAAATAGGAAGAGAAAGAGAGACGAAGATAAAGGAAGATAAAGAGAAGCGAAAGAGAATTAAAGAAAGGGAGAGAAGAGAGACGAGGAAGAGAAAGGAAGATGAAGATAAGCGAAAAAGAATCAAAGAAAGCGAGAGAAAGAGAAAAGAAGAAGAGGAAGATAAAGAAAGATATAGAAAAACGAAAGAGAATTAAAAACAGGAAAAGAAAGAGAGAAGAAAAAGAGGAAAATAAAGAAAGATATCGAGAAACGAAAGAGAATTAAAGACAAGAGAAGAAAAAGAGAATAGAAATGAATAAAATAGAAAGTCAATGTTATACGTCTGTGATGGAGTTTCAAATAATAATAATCTCTGACTTCGGGACCTTTGAGTTGACGTGGGTGGCAAGGCATAATTTATCTCTCCTCCCAGGCGCAAGAACATGAGAAAAGGTGGTTTAATAGAAGTCTCTCCACACTCCTGACACACACATACACACACATTCATACCAACACATATTCATACACACACATATTCACACCAACACATATTCATACACACACACATTCACACCAACACATATTCATACACACACACATTCACACCAACACATATGCATACACACACACACACACACACACACCACACATACATACACACACACACACAACAACACATATGCATACACACACACACATATTCACACTCACACACTGTGCATATGCCCACACACATAAATACACAGACATGTAGTTACACACATAATTATACACATACACACTCACAGGAGCGCACATATATACTCGTAGCCTATATAGTGTTCCCCAAAAAAACCTGCAAACACACACACACACACACACACACACACACACACGCACAATAATAGTGTTATAGGTAGTGGTGCAAACTGGAGAGAATGAAGGACACTCACTAATCTTTACCCACTCCACACTCCAACCACTCACCACCTCACAAACTACCACCCACTCAACAACCCACCACCACCCACCCAACCACAACCAACCACCACCCTCCCATCCACCCACCTACCAACCACCACCCTCCCATCTACCAACCACCACCCTCCCAACCACTCCACACCAACCACCCCACAAACCATCCACACAAAACATCCACCAACCCACTCCACACCAACCACCCCCCACTCAGCCACACACCCACCAACAACCACCCCCCATTCCACCCACCTACCACCCTCCTATCTACCCACACACCCACCAACCACCACCCTCCTATCCACCCACCTACCAACCACCACCCTCCCATCCGCCCACCCACTACCACCCCCTACTAACCACAACCTCCAACTCGCTTTTCCAATTTAATTTCCAAGTCAGCCCGGCATCAAGCCCACACCCACCCCTGACATTAGCACGCTAAATGGGTTTGGTGGGTGGGTGGGTATGTGGTGGTGGTGGTGGTAGGAGGGTGGAGATGGAGATAGGATGGTGGAAGTGGTGGTGGTGGATGGAGATGGAGATAGGAGGGTGGAAGTGGTGGTGATGGATGGGTGGGGTGATGGTGGAAGTGGTGGTGATGGTGGAAGTGGTGGTGATGGTGGGTGGTGGAAATGATGGTATTTGGTGGAGGTGGTGGTAAAGGGGTGGAGTTGGGAGATAGTGTGGTGGAAGTTGTGGTAGTGGTGGTGGTGGTGGTAGTTATTATAGTGGAGTTGGTTAGGTTAGTGGGGATGGAGAGGAAAGGGAAGAGAGTAAATGGAAGGGAAATGTGGAAGGAAAAAGGAAGGTAGTAGTAGTAGTAGTAGTAGTAGTAGTAGTAGTAGTAGTAGTAGTAGTAGTAGTAGTAGTAGTAGTAGTAGTAGTAAGTAGTAGTAGTAGTAGTAGTAGTAAAAGTAGTAGTAGTAGTAGTAGTAGTAGTTGGTGGAGATAGGGTGGTGGAGGTGGTGGGTAGTGGGGGAGAGCTATGGAAATGGCGATGGAGGGTGGCGATGGAGACAGAGTGATGGAAATGGCGTATTGATGGTGGTGGAAGTGGTGTTTGGAATGTGGTGGAGTGTGGGGGGGGGAGGGTTGGAGGTTATAGGGAGGGGTGGAGGTGATGGGAAGGGTGGGGGGAGGGAGAATGGTGGGGAGGGTCAGGGGAGGGTAGGGGGTTGATTGGGAGGGTAGGGGGTTGATTGGGAGGGTAGGGGGTTGGTGGGGAGGGTGGGGGGTTGGTGGAGATGGTTGGGGGTTGGTGGGGAGGGTGGGGGGTTGGTGGGGAGGGTGTTACGAGGAGTGGTGGAAGGGGTCAGGTACCGGTAGGAGGGAGGAGAACTAAAAATAACATTACTTCCCTTTTACAACCTCATTTATTTCCCATTCACCACTTCATTAATTTTATATAACCTTGTCTCAGGGGTTGTAATCTTTTTGTCAGTGCAATTGTGTTGGTCCCGGTAACATTGTCAGTATCAATTAAAGGGACCCAAGGATTTTGTCAGTGAATTGGAAACTATTAATTGCTTCAAAGTGTACCACAGATACACAGTCTATATACACAGCCTATACTGAAGGAGTGTGTATGATTGTTTCGTGGCATTTTTTAGTGATTGATGGAACATGAGAGAGTGAGTAAGGGAGCGTGGGAAAGAATGAGTGAACGTGCGAGAAAGTGAGGAGGGAGCATGGAAGAGAATGAGGAAACATGGGAGTGAATGAGGGAGCATAGGAGAGAGTGAGTGAGTGTTGGAGAGAATGAGGGAACATGGGAGAGAGTGAGTGAGCATTGGAGAGAGTGAGTGAGCATGGAAGAGAATGAGGGAACAAGGAAGAGAATGAGGGAACATGGGAGAAAGTGAGTGAGCATGGAAGAGAATGAGTGAGGGAACGAGGAGTGGCATGTGAGGGCGTGGCGAGGCAAGGCAGGCCGGACACCCACCCCATACCTCACTCCCAGGGCTGAATAGAAGGTTATTTGGAAGAAAAATCACCGCCGGTTTGATCCAAGGGGACGATATGGCAAGGGGCAAAGAATCCATCAGAGCCTTGTCATTTGGCACACGTCCACCCCAAACACGAGGGTACGGTATTACCTTGAGCTTCGGGGAGAGAAGAGAAGGGAAGGGAAGGGAAGGGAAGAGAAGAGAAAAAGCGAAGAAGAGAAGAGAAGAGAAGAAGAGAAGAAGCGAAGAAGAGAAGAGAAGAGAGAGAGAGAGAGAGAAGAGAAGAGAAGAGAAGAGAAGAGAAGAGAAGAGAAGAGAAGAGAGAGAGAGAGAGAGAAGAGAGAGAGAGAGAGAGAGAGAGAGAGAGAGAGAGAGAGAGAGAGAGAGAGAGAGAGAGAGAGAGAGAGAGAGAGAGAAGGATTGAATTTACATTTTTTGTTTTTGCTCACTATCTATAGAAATGTTGACGAAGGATGAAAGGCATTTTATGAATAAATGTTTTTCACTTCCTAATGAAAGCATGACACACTATCATTCCTATGGGTTCACTCGAGGGATATTACGTAGAATGTTGGCTGGTTTTTAGATTTATAGATACAGTACAGTTGGCAGGAGATGACCGTGGGGAAATCCAATCAGCCGTCCTTATAATGGGTAGCTAGCAAGGGGCAATTTAGGCCTAAGCATATTTTCACCTTTAAACACCACATTTCATAATATATCACGAGATTAAATTCAACTTCTTTCTTTAACAACAGATCTCCTCCAATACTTCTTTCTCCACCACAATACCCGCCTTTCCTTCTCCTTCTCCCAGTATAGTCGCTTTTTAACTATCTTACATAGGCACAAAACGTTTCTCTCCCACTCCTTCCTCACCTACATCCCTTTCCCTTATCTCTTCACTCAAAACACCTTCTGCATCACTCTCTCTACTCATTACATCATTTTCTCCACCACAAACTTCCTCTGTTTTATTGTTCACCTCAACACTCACTCTTTCACTCTCTGTACCAAAATATCCCCAATCTCATCTCTCTCTCCTCTACCTCTCTCGCACACGCACTCAGTATCTCTCTAGCACAAAAGTTCCTCTCTATATAATATATATCATCTCTTCACCACAAACTTCTCTTTCCATCTCTCATTGTCCTTCTTGCCATCATATCTTTCTCTTCATCACAATAGCCCTTTATCTACCTCTCTACCTCTACCTCCCTCTCTCCATCAAAACAGTACCCTACCTACCTACCTATCTACCTACCTACCTACCTACCTACCTACCTACCTACCAACCTACTATCCCACTCAGCCACAACAAGACTCCCACCATCCCTCCTTCTATCCCTCCTTCCATTCATCTCCCCACATCACAACAATTAGTACCATAAATCCTGGTCCCTGGCATTCCCTCCCTCTCTCCCTCCCTCCCTGGCTGGCTGGCTGGCTGTCAAGAAGGAAGGGAAAAAACGTCTTCGTCTTATGAACTTTAATGAAACCAGACCCACGAGGGAAAGGCTGACAGATTCAACTGGCTCCTGTCCCCCGCCACACACACACACACACACACACACACACACACACACACACACAAACACACACACACACACACACACACACGCACACACACACACACACACACACACTGATTTCTCCATAAACTGTGAAGGGAAACAAAAATACTGCCCCAATTTACAACGAAAGAATCTGTTTGTTTTATAGCCCATGCAGTTTGGAGGAGTCAGTAACCATCCATATAATCCATAATAAGAAAACACGAAATATGAAACAGGTATCACAAGGGTAAAACGATTCCCTGGACAAATACAATTACTGATAGGAGTCATGATGTCGTCGGCAGAATCGGAGAGAGAGTGTTTAGCGGGGTCTGAAATCTCGTGTATCATTCTGGATTTTTGCCCGTCACGGAAAAAAAAAAAAAAAAAAATTATCCCTGTTGTCCAAAGATGCTTCTGTCTGTCTGTCTGTCTGTCTGTCTGTCTGTCTGTCTGTCTGTCTGTCTGTCTGTCTGTCTGTCTGTCTGTCTGTCTGTCTGTCTGTCTGTCTGTCTGTCTGTCTGTCTGTCTGTCTGTCTGTCTGTCTGTCTGTCTGTCTGTCTGTCTGTCTGTCTGTCTGTCTGTCTGTCTGTCTGTCTGTCTGTCTGTCTGTCTGTCTGTCTGTCTGTCTGTCTGTCTGTCTGTCTGTCTGTCTGTCTGTCTGTCTGTCTGTCTGTCTGTCTGTCTGTCTGTCTGTCTGTCTGTCTGTCTGTCTGTCTGTCTGTCTGTCTGTCTGTCTGTCTGTCTGTCTGTCTGTCTGTCTGTCTGTCTGTCTGTCTGTCTGTCTGTCTGTCTGTCTGTCTGTCTGTCTGTCTGTCTGTCTGTCTGTCTGTCTGTCTGTCTGTCTGTCTGTCTGTCTGTCTGTCTGTCTGTCTGTCTGTCTGTCTGTCTGTCTGTCTGTCTGTCTGTCTGTCTGTCTGTCTGTCTGTCTGTCTGTCTGTCTGTCTGTCTGTCTGTCTGTCTGTCTGTCTGTCTGTCTGTCTGTCTGTCTGTCTGTCTGTCTGTCTGTCTGTCTGTCTGTCTGTCTGTCTGTCTGTCTGTCTGTCTGTCTGTCTGTCTGTCTGTCTGTCTGTCTGTCTGTCTGTCTGTCTGTCTGTCTGTCTGTCTGTCTGTCTGTCTGTCTGTCTGTCTGTCTGTCTGTCTGTCTGTCTGTCTGTCTGTCTGTCTGTCTGTCTGTCTGTCTGTCTGTCTGTCTGTCTGTCTGTCTGTCTGTCTGTCTGTCTGTCTGTCTGTCTGTCTGTCTGTCTGTCTGTCTGTCTGTCTGTCTGTCTGTCTGTCTGTCTGTCTGTCTGTCTGTCTGTCTGTCTGTCTGTCTGTCTGTCTGTCTGTCTGTCTGTCTGTCTGTCTGTCTGTCTGTCTGTCTGTCTGTCTGTCTGTCTGTCTGTCTGTCTGTCTGTCTGTCTGTCTGTCTGTCTGTCTGTCTGTCTGTCTGTCTGTCTGTCTGTCTGTCTGTCTGTCTGTCTGTCTGTCTGTCTGTCTGTCTGTCTGTCTGTCTGTCTGTCTGTCTGTCTGTCTGTCTGTCTGTCTGTCTGTCTGTCTGTCTGTCTGTCTGTCTGTCTGTCTGTCTGTCTGTCTGTCTGTCTGTCTGTCTGTCTGTCTGTCTGTCTGTCTGTCTGTCTGTCTGTCTGTCTGTCTGTCTGTCTGTCTGTCTGTCTGTCTGTCTGTCTGTCTGTCTGTCTGTCTGTCTGTCTGTCTGTCTGTCTGTCTGTCTGTCTGTCTGTCTGTCTGTCTGTCTGTCTGTCTGTCTGTCTGTCTGTCTGTCTGTCTGTCTGTCTGTCTGTCTGTCTGTCTGTCTGTCTGTCTGTCTGTCTGTCTGTCTGTCTGTCTGTCTGTCTGTCTGTCTGTCTGTCTGTCTGTCTGTCTGTCTGTCTGTCTGTCTGTCTGTCTGTCTGTCTGTCTGTCTGTCTGTCTGTCTGTCTGTCTGTCTGTCTGTCTGTCTGTCTGTCTGTCTGTCTGTCTGTCTGTCTGTCTGTCTGTCTGTCTGTCTGTCTGTCTGTCTGTCTGTCTGTCTGTCTGTCTGTCTGTCTGTCTGTCTGTCTGTCTGTCTGTCTGTCTGTCTGTCTGTCTGTCTGTCTGTCTGTCTGTCTGTCTGTCTGTCTGTCTGTCTGTCTGTCTGTCTGTCTGTCTGTCTGTCTGTCTGTCTGTCTGTCTGTCTGTCTGTCTGTCTGTCTGTCTGTCTGTCTGTCTGTCTGTCTGTCTGTCTGTCTGTCTGTCTGTCTGTCTGTCTGTCTGTCTGTCTGTCTGTCTGTCTGTCTGTCTGTCTGTCTGTCTGTCTGTCTGTCTGTCTGTCTGTCTGTCTGTCTGTCTGTCTGTCTGTCTGTCTGTCTGTCTGTCTGTCTGTCTGTCTGTCTGTCTGTCTGTCTGTCTGTCTGTCTGTCTGTCTGTCTGTCTGTCTGTCTGTCTGTCTGTCTGTCTGTCTGTCTGTCTGTCTGTCTGTCTGTCTGTCTGTCTGTCTGTCTGTCTGTCTGTCTGTCTGTCTGTCTGTCTGTCTGTCTGTCTGTCTGTCTGTCTGTCTGTCTGTCTGTCTGTCTGTCTGTCTGTCTGTCTGTCTGTCTGTCTGTCTGTCTGTCTGTCTGTCTGTCTGTCTGTCTGTCTGTCTGTCTGTCTGTCTGTCTGTCTGTCTGTCTGTCTGTCTGTCTGTCTGTCTGTCTGTCTGTCTGTCTGTCTGTCTGTCTGTCTGTCTGTCTGTCTGTCTGTCTGTCTGTCTGTCTGTCTGTCTGTCTGTCTGTCTGTCTGTCTGTCTGTCTGTCTGTCTGTCTGTCTGTCTGTCTGTCTGTCTGTCTGTCTGTCTGTCTGTCTGTCTGTCTGTCTGTCTGTCTGTCTGTCTGTCTGTCTGTCTGTCTGTCTGTCTGTCTGTCTGTCTGTCTGTCTGTCTGTCTGTCTGTCTGTCTGTCTGTCTGTCTGTCTGTCTGTCTGTCTGTCTGTCTGTCTGTCTGTCTGTCTGTCTGTCTGTCTGTCTGTCTGTCTGTCTGTCTGTCTGTCTGTCTGTCTGTCTGTCTGTCTGTCTGTCTGTCTGTCTGTCTGTCTGTCTGTCTGTCTGTCTGTCTGTCTGTCTGTCTGTCTGTCTGTCTGTCTGTCTGTCTGTCTGTCTGTCTGTCTGTCTGTCTGTCTGTCTGTCTGTCTGTCTGTCTGTCTGTCTGTCTGTCTGTCTGTCTGTCTGTCTGTCTGTCTGTCTGTCTGTCTGTCTGTCTGTCTGTCTGTCTGTCTGTCTGTCTGTCTGTCTGTCTGTCTGTCTGTCTGTCTGTCTGTCTGTCTGTCTGTCTGTCTGTCTGTCTGTCTGTCTGTCTGTCTGTCTGTCTGTCTGTCTGTCTGTCTGTCTGTCTGTCTGTCTGTCTGTCTGTCTGTCTGTCTGTCTGTCTGTCTGTCTGTCTGTCTGTCTGTCTGTCTGTCTGTCTGTCTGTCTGTCTGTCTGTCTGTCTGTCTGTCTGTCTGTCTGTCTGTCTGTCTGTCTGTCTGTCTGTCTGTCTCAGTCTGTCACTTGCCCGCTTGCTCTCGCTAGAGTCGCACGCTCGCTTCGTTCCGCGCAGCCGCCCTGATTCAGAACCCGTCCTTTGTGTTTTTGTGTGTATTTAAGTGGCCCAGTGTGTGTAATTCCGTTTGTGTATTTACGTGGCCCAGTGTGTGTGTGTATTTAAGTGGCCCAGTGTGTGTAATTCCGTTTGTGTATTTACGTGGTTCAGTGTGTGTGTATTTAAGTGGCCCAGAGTAATCCCGTTTGTTAAGTGCTGTGTGTGTATTTAAGTGGCCCAGTGTGTGGATTTCCGTTTGTGTATTTACGTGGCCCAGTGTGTGTGTGTATTTAAGTGGCCCAGTGTAATCCCGTTTGTTAAGTGCTGTGTGTGTATTTAAGTGGCCCAGTGTGTGCATTTACGTGGCCCAGTGTGTGTGTATTTAAGTGGCCCAGTGTAATCCCGTTTGTTAAGTGCTGTGTGTGTATTTAAGTGGCCCAGTGTGTGCATTTACGTGGCCCAGTGTGTGTGTATTTAAGTGGCCCAGTGTAATCCCGTTTGTTAAGTGCTGTGTGTGTATTTAAGTGGCCCAGTGTGTGCATTTACGTGGCCCAGTGTGTGTATTTAAGTGGCCCAGTGTAATCCCGTTTGTTAAGTGCTGTGTGTGTATTTAAGTGGCCCAGTGTGTGTATTTACGTGGCCCAGTGTAAACCCGTTTGTTAAGTGCAGTGTGTGTATTCAAGTGGCCCAGTGAGTGTTTTTACGTGGCCCAGTGTGTTAAGTATTTATACGTGGCCCAGTGTGTGTTTGGTGTGTTAAGTGTTTATACGTGGCCCAGTGTGTTTTGGTGTGTTAAGTGATTTGTGTTATTGAGTGCGTGTGTTAGGAATTCGCGTTCCCGAGTGATTGTACGTCTGCATCTGTGTGTGGAGCGAGAAGGAACTCACAGCACATCACTTCTCACATAAGTATTCTTACTTAAAACAAAAAAAACTACATATCTCTCAATTTATTTTCTCTGTATTTTCCAGTTTTTACCCTCTCCCCCCTCCAACCCCCCATCCCCTGACACCCCCCTCCCAACACCCACACCTCAACTCAACCGTCCTTTTCCTTATTCCCCCATCCCCCTCACCTGACCCAACTAAGCCTTTTTAATCTTGCTCTCACCACACCTTAATTTTAACCTGTCTACACGTCTGTAGTACCCTTTTCAACACTGTACTGTGTTCCACTATATATTAATATATATTGTCTAGACATTTGCATTTATATAATTCTGTATCCTTACTGTATTTAATAGTAATTATTATTATTTTCTTTTTCTAGACCTAGTCATATTTTTATAATTCTATATTAATATTATTTCAGGTTCGTTCTACTTTATTTTACTGGTTTACACGTCCGTGGTTACTGTGTTTATTACTAATTCTACATTTCTACATTTATAACTCTTCACCAATAATTATTGTATTCCTTTACAGGCATTTGCACTTTAACTTTACAGTATTAATATTTAATTTCATTCTCGGCGTATTCCTATACTTTGGTTGACCCTTTACCACCACCCCCCAGCCCCTATCTGACCCTAAAATTCCCAAACCACATTAACACCTGTACTCCAATTTAACCGTCACCCTACCCACTAGTCTGATTGACACACTCACCTCACCTCACACACCCATATACGAGTGTGTGTCTTTTCCTAGCCCTTAGCTTACCTTGTGGTCATTTTCCACTCCTACCTCCTCACACCACCTTGGTAATTATCTCTACTCCCCACTAGATAATCCCCCCTCCCTGCTGTCACTAACTAGATAATCCTCCTCCCTACTGACATCAACTAGATAATCCCCCCCTCCCTACTGACACAAACTTCACCTTCATTTCAACAACCCCTCCTACCCGTGTGTTAACTAAATTAATTAGTAAATAAATTACTTAATAAATAAATTAATAATTAACTAATAAACAAATTAATAATTAACTAATAAACAAATTAATAATTAACTAATAAACAAATTAATAATTAATTAATAAACAAATTAATAATTAACTAATAAACAAACTAACAATAGTTAACTAATAAATAAATTAACAAATAAATTAATAAATAAGTTAATAAATAATTTAATAAATTAATAAATCAATAAAGTAATACATTATTTAATAAATTAATAAATATATTAATAAATAAATTACTTAATAAATAAATTAATAATTAACTAATAAACAAATTAACAATAATTAACTAATAAACAATTTAACAATTAAATTAATACATAAATAAATTAATTAATTAATAAATAAATAAAATAAACTATTAAATAAATTAATGAATTAATAAATAATTTAATAGATTAATAAATAATTTCATAGATTAATTAATAAACCATTTTAATAAATCAATTAACAAACCATTTTAATAAATTAATTAATAAATTAATAAATTATTTGATAAATTAATAAATCAATAATAACTATTTAATATATTAATTAGTAAATATTTAATAAATAAATTAATAAATAATTTAATTAATAAATAAATTAACTAATAAATAATTTAATAAACTAATAGATAACTTAATAAATAACATAATAAATAATTTAATAAATTAATAAATAATTTAATTAATAAATTAATAAATAATTTAACAAATTAACAATAAATTAATAACTATCACCATGGCACCTCAACTAACCTGTTCTACCTGCTCTGGTACTTTCGGCCCTACTATTTTCGCGAACAGAGACGTCCTTGTTTGTAGATTTTGCAACTTACGAGAGGATAATTTGACCGACTTGAAGGCAGCACAACGCAAGATCGAGGCCTTGAGTGAGAAGTTGGAAACACTACAGGAATGACATCGACTCCTACAGCACCCGTCGTCACAGCCCCCGTACAGACTGCCTCTACACCCTTACCTCCACCGGCACCACCAACTACACCATCTCCACGGGAGGAGTTCCGCGTTGTCAGGAACAACATTCGACCCACAAGGAACATTATTCCCATCACTACGTGCCAGAACCGCTTCAAGATCCTGGCCCAAGACGACGATGAAGACGACACCGAGGCCAGGCTGGTTGGTGACTCCATGGTAAGGGGTCAACTCACCGAGTTTTGTGGCCGAGCACCCAAGTCGAGGAAGCGATTTTGCATTCCGGGTGGCGGCCTAGACGACGTGATTGACTCAGTGGACGAAGTGACAAGCCTGGCCCCCGACAACACCACGTACGTCATCCATGTTGGAACCAACGATGTATTCAAGACCAGATCGGAAGAGCTCCTCAACAAGTACCGACAGATGATTGCGAAGTTCAAGGAAAAGACGAACAACATCATCCTTTCTGGAATCATCCCCCGCAGACAAGCAGACACCCGTTTCTTCAACACCGCTACTAGTATCAACCGACGACTTGCCAGCATCTGCAACGAGGAGAACGTCGATTTCGTCAACACATGGGACAACTTTTATTTTGATGACTCGTTGTTCTCAGATGATGGTGTCCATCTGAATCAGGTAGGAGCAGCCCGTTTAGGACGTTTGCTAAACGACGCGGTCATCAACCATCGTACAAAAAACGGGACTGCCCAGGTACTTCAAGGTCAAGTAACGTAATACGAACAAACAGAATAACACGGGCAAACGTGCAGTTACCCAACCGAAATAGTCTAAAGGTTTTTTATGTTAACGCTCGCAGCATCCATAACAAATTCACAGATCTAGAGGAAATAACGCTTACAGAAAATTATTATATAATCGGCATTACAGAATCGTGGCTAAATACTGAAAATAGAGACTTCCTAGCAGAGTATAAAATTCCTGGCTATACAATATTTGAGAAAGGTTGAACTAATAAAAGGGGAGGCGGAGTACTATTATATATTAAAGATGACCTCAAACCGATCCTATTATCAAAGCCCCATATCGCTAACGTAGACACACTATATATACTCATTAGAAATAAATTCGGGATGAAACTTTTGTTAGCCTTACTATACAGACCCCCAGCTCAAGCAGTACAAACCGACCGTGATATCTATGAACAAATTAACGAGATGAGTAACACGCAAGAAGCCGTAATTCTTGGCGATTTTAATTTACCAGTAACAAAGTGGGGGGAACGATTATCAGCTCATTATGGTCAAGACCTTTATACTAACTTACAAGAGAGCTCTCTTATCCAATTTGTTAATAGTCCAACTCGTGGAAATAACGTTCTTGACCTAGTATTTGCAACAAAAGAAGACTTGATAGCGAATATTAACGTGGGTGATGAGTTTACTAATAGCGACCACCGCATAATCACATTCAGTATAAATTTCAATAGAAGCGAAATAAATTACAGCTACGAAAAAATCCCCGACTTTAGAAAAGCTAATTTTCACCAACTCAGAGCGATACTAAAAGATACCGATTGGAAATGTCTGCGAGACACTATTAACATTAATACACAATGGAACTTTTTCACTAATGCGTACGCAAAAGCGGTCAAAGATAGCATACCGTTAAAAAACCGACGTTCAGCACAAAACTTAAAGCCCAAGTGGTGGAGTAAAGAGATAGCCGACTGTTTACGCGCCAAAAAGAACGCCCATAATAGAGTAAAAATCACAGACGACAATAACGAGCGAGCCAAGTTTTCAGACTTACGAAGAAAAGCCAAAAAGTTAATCAAACAGAGTAAAAAGGCCATTGAAAAACACGTTGCAAATCAAAGTAAGACAAACCCGAAAGAGTTCTACAATTATATTCGGCATAAGAAAGTACTCACGTCAACTATCGGACCACTACTTGATGAGAATGGGGACTTTACTACAGATGAAGAGCGAATGAGTGGTATCCTTAACACTTTCTTTGCATCAGTCTTTACTACAGAAAACCCGTACGATATACCAGCAGTAACAACAGTCCAAAACGAAAATACCGAGGTATTAAGTAATATCAGCATAACTGAAAGTGACGTAATAAAATGTATTGATAAATTAAATGTAAATAAGTCACCTGGGCCAGACACGATCTCCCCTCGCGTATTAAAGGAAGCAAAAAGCGAAATAGTAAAACCTCTGACTCTGCTCTTTAACTATTCTTTACACACTGGAACAATACCTGACGAATGGAAACTCGCTAACGTAACACCAATATTTAAAAAAGGCAGCAAATCTCTACCTAGCAACTATCGCCCTATCAGCCTAACCTCAGTCGTATGCAAAATGCTAGAGACAATCATACGAGATAAACTTACAAATCACTTAGAGGAAAACAACTTACTTAGAGACACTCAACACGGTTTTCGTAATAAACGCTCTTGCCTAACGAACCGTTCTATTAGACTTTTTAAATGACATTTTCAATGAATATGATAAGAGTAAAGCAGTAGACATAATTTATCTAGATTTCCAAAAGGCCTTTGACAAAGTTCCCCATAAACGCTTAATATCTAAACTAAAATCACACAGAATCCAAGGCGATACCGTAAGATGGATAGAGAACTGGCTAAGAAACCGAAAACAACGCGTGGTAATAAATGGAAAATCTTCTAGTTGGACAGGCGTTACAAGCGGGGTGCCACAGGGGTCAGTTTTAGGTCCAATCCTATTCCTAGTTTACATAAACGACATAGACGAAGGCCTCTCATGCATAATATCGAAGTTTGCCGATGACACCAAAATTGCAAATACAGTACTCACTAACGCACAGACTAAAGAAATGCAAGATAATCTCGATAAATTGTCAAATTGGGCGAAAACTTGGCAAATGTCCTTCAATTCAGATAAATGTAAAGTGCTCCACATCGGACATCATAACATAGCAGCAAACTACTCGTTAAATGGTAAGCAACTTAAAAGCGTGTTTCGAGAGACAGACTTAGGGGTAACAGTATCAAGTAACCTAAAACCCAGTCAGCAGTGTACGGAAGTAATTAAGAAAGCAAATATAACTATCGGCTTTATCGGCAGAGCATTCGAGTATAAATCTAAAGACACAATCCTCACTTTGTATAATTCCTTGGTCCGTCCCCTTATGGAGTATTGTGTTCAAGCCTGGTGCCCGTATTACCAGAAAGATATAGCAAAATTGGAACGAGTCCAACGTAGAGTTACTAAAATGATACCAAGTCTGAGAAATAAAACGTACGATGAGCGGCTAAGCGAATTAAATCTATTCCCATTGACACAACGTAGACTGAGAGGTGACTTAATCCAGGTATTTAAAATAATCAAAGGCATTGATAATATGGACTGCAACAAATATTTCACTATTGATCAATCAAACTACACGAGAGGAAACGGCTGCAAAATCATAGGCAAATCTTTTAACTCGCACGAATCAAAGAATTTCTTTTTTAACAGAGTCGTCAACTTATGGAATGGGCTTCCCCGTAACGTAATTGACTGTAACACCGTAGACAGCTTCAAACGTCGCTTAGATAAACACCTTGCGTCTAATCCCCGACTTACAATGTTTACTAATGAATAATTTTTGCCCATTACAGGTGGCAAGTTTGCCAAATTTCACCTACTTTCTATCTTTCCTATAAAAAAATTTCCTTGTGGAGTATTTCTGCCAACCCCACAAGGTTCCCATTCCTGACTTTATTTCCTGTACGGCTCAGGCCGGAGGGAGTGGAGGGTGGGGAGAGAGCCTTCTACTTTGCTATCCTTACCTACGACTATCACTGTGGAGTAATTCATTCTCTACCAGTAACCTTCTAATCAGGTCACCTCGTTTGGACCGTAAGGTCTGTTGTGGTCTGTGTTTCTATGTAACTCTATGTAACTCTATGTAACTCTCTCTGCAGGTAATGTGTTTGTTTTTTCCGTCTTGTAATTTGGTATATCTTCGAGTTCACCTTGAAATATTTTCGTTTTAAACTTGTAATGTTTCTTTCCCTTAAAAAAAATGGTTCAACTAACATTATTTATTTTTGTGTGTGTTTGGGATGTTTCAGTTCTTTGCATGTTCTCTGTTTACCACACAGAATAATTGAATGATTTAGTTTAGCATTATCAATTATTTCTATTATTTATCTTGCATGATTCCGGTATGACAATTTTACAAGTTCAAACATTTTGTCTTCTTATCTCACATTTATCATTTTCGCTTTTTCATATATTCAGCATCTGAGGACAAAACTCACGTACAGTAGAAAAACATTCCCCATTTCTACCATCACTTCCAACCCATCCTTATATTCCATCTTTATATCCCAAGTAACACCTAAAGCCACTAAATAGATTCCTGGAAAATCTAGGCTACTTCATCACAATTTCCCCTAAAACAATATGCCATTCCTGGATTTTCCCACCCACACATTGTCTCGTAAACACCTTCTACCCACGTGAATGTTTATCTCTCTATCTTACCCTGTCTCCCAAACACCTTCATAAAATCCCTATATTTTTCTACCATACCTTACCCTCATCACATCTTCTCGTGTCTCCCTGGCCTATGTTTCCTTACCTTCTCATCTTATTGTTTTATTTATACTGTATTCCAATAACCTCCTATCAATGTTTTCCTACCACACCAAACCCCTACTCACTGTATCTCCCTGGCACTCAATTAACTACAAAACCCCATCTCATCTGACTTTCATATACTCCTGCCCTCCTGTTGTTTCCCCCTTCACGCCTAAACTCCATCCCTTTCACACTAAATCCCCTTATAATATCTCTCAAGCTTATGTTCAAACCCTCTCGAATATAATCACTTTCAAGCCCCCTCCCTCCGCCCTCCTTTCCCTTATTCCTCTTCCAGAAACCTATTAGTCTCTCTTTACTAACCTTACTACACCCAACCTCTCACCTGCCATGATTAAGCTCCCTCCTTCTTACCATTATTACCAAACCTTGCAAAACATAATCTCTTTCCACTCCCACTCTTTCACTCTCTCAACTATCCCTTTCCACTCACCACCATCCCATCCCCCTTCCAACCTCTCCTGCCAAACGCAATCTCTTCCCACTCCTTCACTCTCTCAACTATCCCTTTCCACTCACCACCATCCCATTCCCCTTCCAACCTCTCCTGCCAAACGCAATTTCTTCCCACTCTGTCACCCTCTCAACTATCCCTTTCCACTCACCTCCCTCCCATTCCCCTTCCAACCTACCTCTCCTGCCAAACGCAATCTCTTCCCACTCTTTCACCATCTCAACTAGCCTATCCCTTTCCACTCACCACCCTCCCTTTCCTCTTCCAACCTCCCCTGTTATACACACTCACCTCTCTGTCTTTTACCTTCTTAACTATCTTATTCTCTTTATCACACTCACCTCCTTCTCATCCCCTCTTCTAAACTCTCCTGCCCTCCCTCTTCCAAACTCTCCCTCTAATCCCAACTACCCCACCCCCATCCACTTCTCCCACTCCCAACCTTCATCTACCACTACCACTACTCCCCTTCATCATGGTCTCGTCGACTCAGCTACACCAGACACTTAATTACCCGCCTGGTTAATTACTTGTGTTCCGGGAGGTGGGGTAGGGTGTGGGGGTGGTGGGAGGAGACGCCTGGGATAAAAGAATGAAAGAAAGGCGAGGAGGAGGAGGAGGAGGGTATAAGGCATGATGGATGATGTTGTCTGGTAAAATGATCTCGTTCGTCGTTTAGTATCATCTGCCTCTTCTCTTCACTGCCTCTTCACCTACCCTTAATTAAATGTAATCTAAATCTAACGCAAGTGGGTGTAATCTGTCTGACGTGATTTTTTAAATTCTGATGTAATGCAAACTGTGTAATTTAATTCAAGTCAGTGCAGAGTAAGGCAATGTGATGCAGTGTAATATATATTGCAATGTAATCTGACCCATTTTAATCCAGTCTTGTTTATCCAATCAATCATCCAATCCATCCTTATCAAATAATATTACGTATGTAGAGCCATTATAAATTATAGGAAATATTTCATGGTTATTGGCACAGACAGTATCCATGAACGAACGAGCTTCTTTTCTTAAGGGGAGAAGACTCTTTTGTTGGTGCATTTGGAGGGCTACCGATTCCTCCAAACTGTGCCGTGAAGCAAACGACCTCAGTGGTACCAATAAGGGATCTGTTTCGTGGCATAGTTTGGAGGAATCAGAGACTCTTCAAAATCACCAACAAAATCATCTCCCCTTAACCTCCTTTCGGCCCTATAAACTGGATCAAGGTAAGCACGTCGCACCACCTGCCTTCTAAATAAGGTAATACACTTTGGTACAGGAGAGCCACTTAATGCCTCCAAAGTATGCCAGGAAACGGGACCACATGAACACAAATAATGGTTGGCCTGTTGCTTGGAATAGTTAGGAGGATTCAGTTGTTGTTACCTTAAAATCCAATAGAGATGCGGTGGTTGTTTGTCTCTCCGTGATAACCCACCGATAATAATTTACACCCGCTTCCGTGGACATTATTTTTCAGGGCGTATAATGCAGTAAGGGTTTTTAAGGGGGTAATCAATCCACTTTGGTTACATTGGAGCACCTTGATTCCTCCAAAGTATGTGCCAGGAAATGGGGACCAGATGAACAAAAAATAAAGGTGCTCAACTGTTGCTTGGAATAGTTTGGAGGAATTAAATTTGCTCCACATTTACCAACACTGTACTTCCTTCCTCCTTAAATTTAAGAGGCTTCGTGTTGTGTTTTGTTGTGAAATCTGGAGTGAGTGATTCCTCCAAATTCTTCCATGCAACGGGCCACCATTATTAATTTTATATTCAACTGGTGTTGTTTCCTGTCATACTTTGGAGGCATCAAGGTGCTCTCATGTACCAAAATGTATACTGTCCATATAAGGACCCTGTGATGTAGTCTAAAAGTTGGAGACAAATTAGTCCTTCAAATATTGCCACGAAACACCACCTATATGGCAGGAGCTTGTTTCGTGGCATGGTCAGGAGGAATCAGAAGTCTTCAATTTTATACACGATCACAGGGTCCTTAATTAAGAGGCTTATAGTGTTGTGCTGGTCAGGTGTGGGCTACCGGTTCATTCAAACTATCCCTCGAAACAGATTCCCACTGTATAAGGAGTTCAATTGTTTATTCTTGGCACAGTTTGAAGGAATCGGTAGCCTCCTGTTGACTGGGCAATATCCTATACTCCTTAATTTACTGTGTCAAAACGAAGAGGGGTTGGGGGAAATAATGTTATGCTTCGGTTTCCTCTTTCATTATCTACAACATATTATAATCCCTGATTTGTCTGTGTGCCTTGCTCATGAAAACAGAAACTTTCGATTAAACATGAGGTGTTCTGGCTGTGTGCTTGTTGCATGTGGCAGAATGGTGGTGTGGTGTGGTGAGGTGAGGGGTGGAGAGTGTAGGAGGTGAGGGGTGGTGAGGTGAAGGATGGTGAGGTGAGGAAGGTGAGTGTGGGAGGTGAGGGGTGGTGAGGTGAAAGGTGGTGATGGAAGAGTGTGAGTGTGGGAGAAAGTGAACGAAAGGGGAGGATAAAATTGAAGTGGAAGAGAGAAGACCACAAAGGACCTGGAAGGGGAACTGGTGCATTTTCTCCTGGCTAAAAACAAAACAAAAACAAATCAAACAGCTGTATTGATCTCGTTGAATTTTCAGTGACACCCCCGAGAACATTAACCAACCCGATACAGTATAAAAACAATAATTTCTACGCTACTCCATATTCTAAAGTACAGTAGGGGGTCCTTAGGAAAGAAACATATAGTAGCATTTCAGTAGATAAAAAAGACGTAAGAGCCATTTCATCAGACTGGTTGATACGACACTTATCAACGTCGATGGTAGAAAGAGTAGAAGTAATTTATTCAATATATCGTTTTCAGGAGTTAAATCGCTTGTACACTTTCCCTATTTGGTTTGATACGGCCACTTTAAGGCGCCATAAGATCTGAAAGGGAGAATATAGGACACGGCCTCTCAGGGAATAAAGGGAGAGAAAAAAAATATATATGGTGGGCTCAGGTAGTGGTAATAATTGGCCCTTTCACACTTCAATGACCCACCTCACGGAAATAATACGAGCATTATGGATGGTGGAAAATAATTATAGGTCTTGCTTTATTCCTTGATAGGGTATTTTTAATGTTTGGTTATGCTGTGTTAAAATATTGTTATGATTATGGTACTATGATAGGGAGATAACTGAATGAATACAAGCGGGGAAATAAGCGAGGAAAATAATAGATCTTGCTTTATTCCTTGGTAGGGTATTATTAATGTTTGGTTATGCTATGTTAATATTGTTATGATTATGGTACTATGTTAGTGAGTTAACTGAAAGAATACAAGCGGGGATATAATATTATACAGGAAGCGAATAAATGGTTAAAAGATAATCGGAATTGCAGTCACGTAAGTATAATAAATGTTTTTTTTTTATTTGTCGAAGTGTCACTCTAACTCGGGAGGAAAGAGGGTGTGGGGTGGGGGGTGGGGGGCTCATTAATACACTACAGCAACTTCTTAAAAGGGGGACGAGATTCCCCGTCCATAAGACCATTGAAAAAAAAAAAAAAAAAAAAAAACTTGCCAGTATCATAATATTATAAGCTTCAAATGGACTCCAAACAGATTCAAGCATTTTTTATTAATGGTTAAGAAATTTCGTATTACATTTTCTCTTTCGCATGAGAAAAAATAAACATAAAGGGAACTGAGGGGGGGGAGGGGGAAGGAGTGGCTTGGTTAGGAAACATATGAGGAGGGAATGAGAGGAAGAGAGTGGATGGGAAACAAAAATTATGATGAATGTGAGGGAAGTGTGTGGTGAGGAGAATGAGGGGAAGAAGATAATTTATTGTGTGAGAATGATGTGAGGAAAGTGTGTGTCGAGGAGAATGTGTGGAAGAAGATAATTATGTGAATATGATGAAAGAGAAGTGGAGAGGGTGTGGTGGAAGAGTGTGAATGTGAGGGAGAGGATAATAATTATTCTTCCCTGTAAAATTTTCAGCACAAAGATATTAATTATTTCAGGTTGGAGAAACTTTATTAGACTATTCTCCTCCTCATTTCTTTCTTCCATTAAACAGAAATCTTAAGGCAAAGAGATTTCAGAGCATAAAAGAATATTATTCAAATTAGCCTCCTTCCTTCAATGTATCTCTCTCTCTCTCTCTCTCTCTCTCTCTCCTCTCTCTTCTCTCTCTCTCTCTCTCTCTCTCTCTCTCTCTCTCTCTCTCTCTCTCTCTCTCTCTCTCTCTCTCTCTCTCTCTCTTGTTGTGAGTTGTGCCTTTCCTTCTTTGTCTGTCTGTCTGTCCATCTGTCTATCACCCCTTTCCTTGTCTGTACCTCTATTCCTCATGTCTTCCCTTTTCTGTCCATCCATTCCTTTCGTCCTTCGTCCTTCCCTTTTCTGTCCCTCTATTCCTCATGCCTTCCCTCTGCTGTCCATTCATTCCTTCGTTCTTCCCTTTTCTGACCCTCTGTCCCTCCAATCTTCCCTAGTCTGTCCCTCGTCTCGTCCGCCCGTCAACACTTCTAGAAATTGGTGTGTTTTGTTTTTCGTGACAGAATGCGAATCAGAGGTTATCTTGTTTTGTTGTTGTTGCTGTTGTTAAATTCGACTTTGTTATGGCTTTTAGTATTGTGTTTTGTTTACAGTATTTCGCGCTTGTTTATTCACACACATGTGCGTCACCTCAACCGTGTCGGAATATTGATGAAATAGAGTTTAACCTGTTGTTGCTGTTGTTGTGTGCATGTGTGTACCTGATTGTGTGATTGTGGCGTCCAGAAAGCAAAACACCACAATACGAGAGAGGGAGAACTGAGATAGGGACGGTGGTAAAAGAGAGAGAGAGAGAGAGAGAGAGAGAGAGAGAGAGAGAGAGAGAGAGAGAGAGAGAGAGAGAGAGAGAGAGAGAGAGAGAGAGAGAGAGAGAGAGAGAGAGAGAGAGCTTTTATTGAACAACATTTCAACGTTACAGTTTCTTCAGACCAAACGTGAGGCAAGAATTCTGGCAAATAAACCGGTATTGGAAGATCCTTTAATTAAGTGAATAAGGTAGTAATCTAATTTGCTATAGACGGGACTGAGAGTTACTGATTCCTCTACACTCCGTAATAAAAAAAAAAAAAAAATACAATAAAATAAAAGAGAGATCCCCACTCGTGTATATAAACATTGGAGTAGTCGGTAGTTAAAATTCATCCAACACAAGACTACAGAATCATATACCGGTTCACATGTCGCTTGTCATCTAACTACTCAGGGACACAAGAAAAGTTATCAAAGTGGAAATTGTCTGGTGGAGATACATTTGGTGGAGAGTTTACGACATGACCACAACCTTGTCCAATCAATTAACTCCAATATCCCCCAATCCTCACGAAAAAGGAATAATTTCTATGGTTTATGTCCGATCTGTTAACCCAATGTCTCCTCCCAGTCTTGACCTAAAGGGGATGTAAAAGGGATCGACATATTGTTTTTGTAGGGTTGGCGGCTGTTGATTCCTGTACCCAATGCCTGAGAACAGACGACCTCAGCATACTAGTAAGGGAAAAAGTGTGTGATTTGTAGCAATTTATTATGGGCTTAGTAGATTGCAATCACAACAATAGATATCTCTCGTCATTTATCTCTCTCTCTCTCTCTCTCTCTCTCTCTCTCTCGTCTCTCTCTCCTCTCTCTCTCTCTCTCTCTCTCTCTCTCTCTCTGGAAGCTACAGTATTACGGCAAAGTTAGGTCACATTGCTTTTCGTGAGGTGAAGTGAGATAAAAGAGATGATGATGAATTTAGGGGAGATGAAAGTGAAGACGAAGTGGGGAGATTTAAGGTGATGTGAGGTGAGGCGTAATGAGATGAATCAAGATGAGGTAAGATGAAGATAGGGTGAAATTAGGTTAGATTAGACTGGGTTATGTAATGCAGCTCCGGTTTCATCACGCGAGAGAGAATAATCACAAAAATACCTCATCAAGTTTTAGAAATGGGCAAACTATAATCCAACTTGAATAGGATATTATACTTTTGGTACAAAATTTAGAGCGACTCGATTCCTTCAAAATATATGCCAGGAAACAGAACGAATCACATGAACAACAATAATGGCGACCAGTTTGTGCCCGAAACAGTTTGGAAGGAAGAAATTAATCAGGCCTCTCCAGATATGTACACCAACACTCTATATATATACTTCCCCCATAATACATGAACCCTGCATAAATGATAAACACACTAGACAATGTTACTGTCATACTCTGTGCCCCTGGAGACTTCACGACCCCTGCTTCCCGTCGCACTATAAGCTAAGGATATACTGTAGGCCTATATATATTTTCCTTTACTTTATAGTCTGATCGGATCCTGAACGAACGCCACCTGTCTCTTCTCACTCACTGTCTGTCTGTCATTGGTGAAGACAAATCATACGTACAGTCGGCAGCAAATGTCCTGTCGCCAATTCAGCCAAGTCGTAAAGTAAGTAAGTATGGAAATATAAGCTTCACAGACTCGTGAACTAAGAAAAAATATATATATCACAGAGGTGTCTTAATTTTCCCACCTGGATATTGTAATTCTGTCTGGTGAATGTGTTTGTTCAATGATTAATTAGCCTTTATATTATTATCCTTCAAAAAACGCTGAATGAGGCGACATAACTTTTGCTGCCGACTGTACATACGTATCTTCATTATCCCATTTCTGGTTTGGTTTGGTTTGCTGCTTTTCCAACTGACTCAGATGTATTTTTTTTTTTTTTTTTTTTTTTGGGGGGGGGGGAGTTTTTTAGGTTTGATCGTGGGTTTATTATGCCAATATTATGAAAGTTCAGTGAAGATATAATAGCATAGTAACATACGAGTAAAAAAAAAAAAAGATATAATGAAAAAAAAAAAAATATATGATTCATTTTCAAGAAAGCGAATAGAAACCAACCAAACGACGACAACAACAACAATAACAACAACAACAACAGAGACAGCAATAATATCTTTAAACAACAACAAATTTATATAAAAACAAAAAAATGAATCAAGCAAAGAGACAGACACACAGAGGGAAGAGAGATAGAGAGGTAAGGTAAGGGGGGTGTATGCTGTTTCCATCCACAACTACAGCAAAATGTCTCGTCAGAAAATGGACATGAGACTGATTGATTGATTGAATGATTGATTGATTGATATTATACGCCGAAACAGAGAGGTCATATAGCGCCACAGGAGAAAGGTCATACAGAGGTGAGACAGGGGCCAAGACTATTACTGGGAGATACAAAGCTATTCATTACTACAACCGGGGCTACAAAACTCACCACTTAGATATCACTGTACCGAGTATGTCTGTCTGTGTGTGTGTGTGTGTTTTTTTTTTTTCCAGATTTTTATTTTATTGTATTTTTTTAATTAAAGGTACTTACTGTATACTTAATGTGCACTCGCAATCAAAAATTTGTATCCAGGTCTTGATGAAGTTTCGAATCATTTGACATACTAGTGAACCAAATTGCAACGATTATTCACTTTGATATTTGCTTTGAGCTCACTTAATACTCGACCAGGCTATTCGAAGCAAGCCTGGATACTTATTTTGGATTGCGAGTGTACATTGGAGCACCTCAATTCCTTCCAAAGTATAGGAAAATAGGATCAGATTAACAGTTATAATGATGACTGGCCTGTTGCTTGCTTGAAATTTTTTTTTGGGGGAATCAGTCACTCCAGATTTTACCAACACTGTACTAAACCCTTAATTAATATATATACTGCTTCAGGGGCTATACTGATTAATTACTCCAAGCTTTACTACGAAACAGATGACGTATATAGGATTCACCGAGGTCACTGTCTTGTTTGTTGGCATAGATAGGAGGAACCAATGTGAAATTCCCCTAAAGCTAACGAAATCCTATCTCTATCTCTCAAGGGGGTGGGGGAATAGGGGGACAGGCTTGGGGGGGTTAGGGGGGTGCGTGAGTAGGGGACAGGCTGGGGAGGGGGGGTTAGGGGGGTGCGGGAGTAGGGGACAGGCTTGGTGGTGGGGGGGGGGGGTTAGGGGGGTGCGGGAGTAGGGGGACAAGGCTTGGTGGGGGAGGGGGAGTTAGAGGTGTGCGGGAATAGGGGACAGACAGGCTTTCTACCCACCCCAAGCCTGTCTTCCCCCTATTCCCCCCCCCTCCAACCCCCAACCCCCACCAAGCCTGTACCCTATTCCTGCACCCCCCAAACCTCCCCCCCCCTCAAGCCTGTCTGTCCCCTACTCCCACACACCCCCTATGTTGAAAAAAAATAAAAATAAAAAAAATAAAAAAAATAAATAAATAATAATAATAATAATAAAATAAATTGTGGAGCTACTGATTTCCTTCACACTATGCTACGAAAAACACACACATCTCCTTTTGACTAATATTGATGTGGTCCAGCTGTTTCCTACTACTACCATGGTTTGGAGGATTGTGGTGGGTCTGCATGGTTTGTCGATTCACCCCCCCAGCGCTACCTATACCCAATCCTCTCTTATAACAGGGTGGCAAGTGAAAAAGGTGTGATTGAATTCCTCTCCATGCACGGGGGACTAAAGACGAATCTCTCTCTCTGTCTCTCTCTCTCTCATACACTCTCTCACACACACACACACAAACACACACTTTCTCTCTCTCTCTCTCTCTCTCTCTGCTCTCTTCTCTCTCTCTCTCTCTCCTCTCTCTTTCTCTCTCTCTCTCTCTCTGTAGGTAGGGAGCGAGGGAGAAAGGAAACAGTGGGCTCGCTCTCTCTCTCTCTCTCTCTCTCTCTCTCTCTCTCTCTCTCTCTCTCTCTCTCTCAATGTAGGTAGGGAGAAAGGGAACAGTGGGTTGGTGGGGGAGAAAGAGATAGATAGAGAGTGAGGGAGATATATATATACCGGTATAGTGTGTGTGTGTGTGTGTGTGTGTGTGTGTGTGTGTGTGTGTGTGTGTGTGCGAGCGACAGAGACAAAGAGTCAGAAATTCGGGGAGACACAGTGCATGAAAGATAGAGAGAATGGGAGAAAGATGGGGAAACGATGGAAGAGAGAAAGAGAACAACAGAGGAAGCAGAAGGCAGAGAGAGAGAGTGATGGAAAGGGAAGAGGCAGTTGAAAGAGAACGAAAGAAAAGAGGAGAGGGAGGAAAGAGGGGAAGACATGAATAAAGGAATAGGAGAGAGAGAGAGAGAGAGAGAGAGAGAGAGAGAGAGAGAGAGAGAGAGAGAGAGAGAGAGAGAGAGAGAGAGAGAGAGAGAGAGAGAGAGAGAGAGAGAGAGCAAGCAGAATTTACCGTAGAGAGAGAGAGAGTAGAATAGGAGAGGAGTGGGAATGCTGAAAAAAATAAGGAAGGGGAGAGGCTGTGTAAAATGGTGTAAACTGTGTGAGGATAAAAATACAAAAAAAAAATAAATAAATAAATGTGTGTACAAAATAAAACCATCTGACAGACACCATCTCCCTAAATGTACCTTTGAGCCTTGAATGAATTTTGCTCGTGGGAATGACGTGGTAGCATTTCTGTTGTAGTGGTGTGTGTGTGTGTGTGTGTGTGTGTGTGTGTGTGTGTGTGTGTGTTAGTTTGAATCATTGCAAAATATTGTTGTTGATTTTTTGTTTTGTTTTGTTGTTCTCAGAGTTCAAGGAGAATGAAATATAAAAAAAGTAATTTATATATGGTTATTAAATAGAAAAATAATAATCGCATTATCTTCTTAAAAAAAAAAAAAAAAAAAACACACACACACACACACACCTTCACACATACACATTTATTCTGGTAAAAAA
Source organism: Petrolisthes cinctipes (assembly GCA_033782935.1). NCBI lineage: Eukaryota > Metazoa > Arthropoda > Malacostraca > Decapoda > Porcellanidae > Petrolisthes > Petrolisthes cinctipes. The sequence goes on from JAWQEG010009226.1 coordinate 27,309, forward strand.
ACAAACATACACATTTTCATTGCTAAAAGCACACACACAAACACTGACATTGCTAAAAGCAATACAAACACACACACACATTTATTCTGGTAACACACACACACACACACACACACACACACACACATTTATACAGCTAACTAAGAAGAGCAAAGCGTGTTAAGGTCAGGAATAGCACAGTCGGGTTACAGTAATGGGAGAAGGCCAGGGAGGCGCCGTAATATCTCAGGCCGGAATGACCTCAAGGCTTTTCCAATATCCGATGTTCATGAGATTCCCGCTATTTGCATGTCTCAATGTACGGTCGGCCACAGCAATTCTTACACAAGCTATACAGAAAGAGAGGTCATTCATTATTCTGGAAGTACTGTAGAGCAGATAGTAATGGTCTACCAAGTGACTCGGTGATTAGCGAAACAACAAACCTAAATATAGTGTTGTATTGCAGTTACATAGTCTTACATTTACTATAAAGAAAGAGAGGTCATTATTCTGGAAGTAGAGTAATTAATGGTCTACAAAACGACTCGGTGATTAGCAAAAACAACAAACCTAATAAAAAATAGTGTTGTATTGCAGTTACGTAGGTTTACATTTTCTATATGTTGTAAACCCTAGAAAACAACAAACAGCGAGTGTACGAATTTCTGTGGCCAATAGTACAGTCGGCGGCAAATGTTCTGTCTACTCCCTCAGCGCTTTTTGATGGATAAGATAAAGGTAAAAAAACATCGAACAAACACATTCACCAATACAGAATTACACCATCCACTGGGAAAACAATAATCCTCTCTTATTTTTTTTTAGTTTACGAACCGGTGAAGCTTATATTTCCATACTTAATTTATGACTTGGCAGATTTGGCGACAGGACATTTGCCAGCTACATACGGTACTGACACATGCGCAGGGAAGCACAAGGGTTTCTCTTCACTCCCGATAGAGCCGTGTACGGTACTGAACTCTGAACGATAAACAGCAAGAAAACGACAAAATGCATAACAGTGACAAATATAAAAAAGATAGACAACGATTAAAGCATAACATCAACAACAACAACAACAACAATAGTAGAAAAACCACACTTATATAAAAAGAACAACAACAACAGTAGAAAAACCACACTTATATATAAAAAACAACAACAATAGAAAAACCCACTTATATAAAAACAACAACAACAACAACAATAATAGTAGAAAAATAACCATGCTTATATAAAACCCTCATCATCATTAATTAACAATATCAACAAACAAACAGAAGGAGAGTTTGTAGAAGGGGTCCTGGTCCAATAAATTCAGGAAAATCTTGTCGACAAACAGACAGAGACAGAGACAGAGACAGACAGAATTAATAAGGGTGGAACCGTATCCCCCTGCCAACGGTGGTGGTGAAGGGAGAGACAATAAATTAGGGTAGGTCATTACGTTGAGTTCACTTGGGAGACAGAATCAAGAGGGAAGACTGTAGAGGGAGACACTAGAAAGAGGGAAAAAGGGAAAGACTGGAGAGAGAAAGGGAAAGATTGGAGAGAGAAAGGGAAAGACTGGAGAGAGAAAGGGATGCACTAGAAGAAGGCACTAAAGAGAGAAAGGGAGGCACTGGAGGGAAAGACTGGAGAGAGAAAGGGAGGCACTAGAGGGAAAGACTAGAGAGAGAAAGGGAGACACTAAAGACAGAAAGGGAGGCACTAGAGAGAGAAAGGGAGGCACTAGAGAGAGAAAGGGAGGCACTAGAGAGAGAAAGGGAGGCACTAGAGAGAGAAAGGAAGGCACTAAAGAGAGAAAGGGAGGCACTAAGGAGAGAAAGGGAAGCACGAGATAGAGAAGGGGACTAAAGACTAGGAGGGGAGGGAGGGAGGGGGGGAGAGGGAGATAGACTAGAAAGGAAAAGAGTGAGAGAGAGGTAAAGTAGGCTATATAGATACAGTAGTTCGTTTATGGATTGCAGTTATTTTGTACAAACACATGTAACACAACTGTAAATACCTGGAGGTAAATAGCACCTGTGAACACAAACATTGGAAGCAATAATAGACACGTACAGTCACTCATAAAAGTAAAGACCCCCCCAGGCAAGACACCTTTTAACTCGTGTGATATCGGTTCTGGTAACATTGTATCTGACGTCAGAGGTGGTGGTGTGGGAGGTGTTTGGAGGAAGGCTGGTTTGCTCGAAACATTATCCCAACTCATGCTTCGTCTCATCTACCGTTAGTTCCAAGTGAGTCGAGCAGATCAACTTCATCTGTCAAGCGCCATCACTGACGTCACGTACACTGTTGCCAGAACCGATATACACGTATAAGAAGGTGACTGGCCTGGGGGGGGGTCTTAATTTTTATGAGTGACTGTACTATCAAAGACAAAACTCGTGTCGTAAAAATTGGTGAAAATATATGGTACAGGTCTAACCAAATAAGGCACAAACATTACCGTGGTTGGTGGGGTTTTCATTAAGTTTCACGAGTTTTATCAAATTATCGGACAAGACAGCGACACGACTTTTGTCTCTGATAGTACATAACAATATGCATAAGTATTGCCTTACATAAATAGAGTCAATATAAATGAAATACTTTCTTTACAAGAGGTATAATATTCATACACTCAGCACCTTTAGTAAGATTCTCAATATCTAGTAAATACACACACCCACACACACACACACACACACCCACACAAACAAACAAACAAACAACAACAAACAAACACACACACACACACACACAGACACACACAACTCTCTCTTTTTCACACACGCACATACACCCATCAAAATTTTGTCAGTTCTGCCTGTGTTTTAGTGTGTGTCATCCTTTCCAACTAATCTACCAGTCCCTCCCTCCACCTACAATCCTCCTCAGTCTCTCACATTTCACACACGGAATTTTAAGGACACTTCTATCACTCGAGTTGGTATATACCGTACATTTAGCGACATTTAGGCGGGTGTGATGGAGTCCTGAAAATTAGAGGCCACTGATTCCAACAAACCGGGTCTCACAACAGCGACGAGCTATACTGAGGGAGTCAGTCTGTTTCGTGGCATAGTTTGCATAAATCAGTATAGTTTCAAGTCGACATTCTCATAAAGTAGGACAATTAACTAAAGCGTTTCAAGCTCGTCAGAATATGAAAATGCTGTGAATGTGAGACTGGTGAATTCTGAGTCAAAGATAGGTAGATTTTTTTTTTTTCTAGGTTCGTCATACAAGATAGAACCACTGAACTAATAATACTTTATACTTTAATTTAGGACCCTGTGATAGTGTATGAGACTTGGTGGCTTCTGCTTCCTCCTGACAATGACACGAAACAAACTCCTTCTTCCATATTAGTGGCGTTTCGTGGCAATATTTGAAGGACTCACTTACCTCCAATTTATTTTCTGACTACAGCACGAGGTCCCTTAAATTAGTATGCCTTCTTATCGATATGAAACAAAATGGACTCAATAAAAAAAAAAAACTTTGAAAGATAACACACGCCAAATTACACCTTTTTGTTTGCATGAAATAAAAAGTAGAAAAATAAAATACACGTTTTGATAACAACTAAACCGTCTTTCTTTACCCTTTCGTCAATATCAAACAACAGGGACCTAACGATAAATATATACTTCTGTATACACCTAATCAATCATTTATTCATACTAAATTAAAAATATGGAAAACGAGTTAAACTGCTAGGAAAAAAAAAAAAAAAATGCAATATCCGGGTTTCAGAAAGGCGAGACAAAGTGGGACACCTCAGTTATTACACCACACGCCACAACATTAATGGAAAGCTAAAAACAAAATATAAATAATGGAGATCGTCAACAACAAAACAATCTCGGTAAATTAATTAAATGTTGTCTGGGTGGAGCGTTTTTAATAATGGAAAAATATTATACACTTCAGTCTCTGCCCACGTGGATATTTTAAGGAAGAACCCCGTGATATATAGTGAAAAATAAGAGGTTAGCGAGTCCTTCAGACATTGCCACGAAATGCCATCTCTACTGAAAAGGAGCTTGTTTCGTGGCATGGTCAGGGGGAATCAGAAGCCACCAAGTCTCATACACGATCACAGGGTCCTTAAAGGTACAGGAGGGGAGGGGAGAGGGGAAGGAAGGGGAGGAGAGGGGAGGGAAGTGGGGAGAGGTGAGGGAGACGGGACGGAGAGGAGAGGGGAGGGAAGTGGGGAGAGGGGAGGGAAGTGGGGAGAGGGGAGGGAAGGGGAGGGGTGTGGAAGGGGAGGAGAGGAGAGGGAAGGGGAAAGGTTAGGTGCCTGTCTGCCTGTTGTCCTTATCAAACTTTCACGGTAGCAGATGAAATATAAAAAATGATAAAAAAAAATAAAAAATAAAAATACATATATATAAAGAGAAATACAATAAATAAAAAAAGAGAGATATCAGCCATCTGTGTTCTAGTTCAAAAAAGTCACTACCTGAATAGCGTAGTACTGTGTAGTATTGGTAAATCTGGAGTAAATTATTCATCTAATCACTTCCCAGCAACAGGATACCATTATATTTGTTAACCTGGTCCTGTTTCCTGGCATACTTTGGAGGTACAGCCACAATCAAATAACCACCAACAATTTCCTTCCATCTTAGTAGCAATAAAGTATCTATGAAATATAGAACAACACCTGTAGTAATTTCAGCCCATCAATAATA
>JAWQEG010009227.1:5000-17500 GCA_033782935.1 Petrolisthes cinctipes
ATCAAAAGACTGTGCTTTCCTAATGAGACGCTCTCCACTTATTTTGTCCCACGAGAGAGGGCGTCGTTGGTTTGTTTTGTTTTTGTTTGATTTTTCACTTTAAAAATTTTATTACTGTATGATCCCGGTACAGATTAAAGGGGGATGTCATACTTTCTTTTGATACACAGGAGCGACTTGATTCCTCCAAAGTATGCCAGGAAACAGACAGAACCTGATTGAAAAATGTAATGGCTGCCTGTTGATCGGAGTAGTTTGGGGGAGTCTGTTGCTCCAAATTTACCAATGTGGTCCTGAAAAGTGTATATATAGTGTGATGGCGAATCTGAATCCCACAAAACTGTATAATAAATACAGAGAATCCTAGCTGTGATGTGTGTGTGTGTGTGTGTGTGTGTGTGTGTGTGTGTGTGTGTGTGTGTGTGTGTGTGTGTGTGTGTGTGTGTGTGTGTGTGTGTGTCTGTGTCTGATTCTGTGTGTGTGTGTGTGTGTGTGTGTGTGTGTGTGTGAGAGAGAGAGAGAGAGAGAGAGAGAGAGAGAGAGAGAGAGAGAGAGAGAGAGAGAGAGAGAGAGAGAGTGCGTGTGTGTGTGTGTGTTATGGCTGACTCGGGCCTCGGTAACGGGCATGAGGCGTATGTCATGTGTCGGTACGTAAGCGAGAATGCGGTGCCGTTGAAAAATCACGAACTATATATATATATAAAGATCACGTAAATATGTAGTAAATCAATTGTGTACAGAAGTGACAACCAAAATAAACCACGAAACAGAACCCCCCCCACCCTGGAGGAATCAGTAGTCTCCATTTCGTCGACAGCAGAACATGACTTTCAATTGTAATGTCCAAGAATCGTAAAGTAGAAACACGAATAAAAATCATTACACTTACATGACACAAATAACAAAACAAAATTGAGAATATTCCTTAATTTTCTTTTTTAATTTTTCTGTCTCTCTCTCTCGGTCTGTAACAAAAAATGCGATTGAAAAACAACAACAACAACATCACTAAATGCTGTGATGAAAACAGAAGTAAAATGGTGATTAATGTTGTATCCCTCCACTGTGCTATCGTTCTCCCTTCCCCTTCCCCTTCCTCATATCCCACCCTCATAGATTACCAGTTAGGGATTCACTTCACTGATGGAGGGGGAGGGGAGGGGAGGGGAGGTGGGAGGCTGGATTACACACACACACACACACACACACACACACACATACGAACACACCACTAACACGTACATACATACTGCACACTCACACATACACACATGCGCTGATATTTATTGCATACCTACTGCACACACACACACACACACACACACACACACAAAATGTACACACACACACACACACACACACACACACACACACACACACACACACACACACACACACACACACACAAACCGTACAAGCACAAACTGTACACTCACACACATTTCGTACACACACACACACACACCTTACACACACAAACTGTACACACACACACACACAAACCGTACAAGCACAAACTGTACACTCCCACACAATCTTTAAACACACACACACACACAAACACACACACAACACACACACACACATACACACACCAGAAGTCCCGCCTCGACTGTCAGCGCTAAGCCTTCACCAACTTGTGCAAAAACCCTCAAGGTCCTCCTCCAAGTTGGTTAGTCAGTCGCAGTCGGTGGGTGGAGGGGGAGGTGGAGGTGGAGGGGGAGGTGGGTGGAGGGGGGAGGTGGAGATGGGGGGAGGTGGGTGGGAGTAGGATGAGTAAGGGGAAGGTGGAGGGGGGAGGTGGAGGAGTAGGATGAGTGAGGGGAGGTGGAGGTGGAGGGGAGGTGGGGGGAGGTGTAGGATGAGGGAGGGGGAGGGGAGATGGGGGGAGGAGTAGGATGAGGGAGGGGGAGATGGGGGAGAGGAGTAGGATAAGGGAGGGGGAGGTGGAGGATGAGGGGGAGGTGGAGGATGAGGGAGGGGAAGATGGGGGAGATGGGGGAGGAGGAGGAGGAGGGAAGGGGAGATGGGGGGAGGTGGAGGGGAGGGGAGGTGGAGGAGGGGGTGCTTTCTTCCCTTCTTTATGTTTTCATTTTTATCTTACTTTCTCATTTTTTTTCTTTCCATCCTTCCTTACTTCCTTCCTTCACTTTTTCTTATATTCTCTTCTTGTTTTTGTTTTAATTCATTTCATTTTTATATTATTATTTTCTCTTTCCTCTTTCCTTCCTTCCTTTATTCGTATTTTTTTCAATTTTCTATTCTTTCCTTCCTTCATGTCATCTTCATATTTCTTTATTTGCTTCCATCATACATTTCTTGCTTCCTCTTCCTTTCTCTTCTCAATAATAATTCATTCTTATATTCCTCTTCCTTCTTTTCTTCGTGTATTTTCTATTCCTTTTTTTCCTTCCTTCCGTGGTGCTCTTTCTTGTTTGTTTGTATGTTGGGAGTTTGTATATGAGTATTTTTTTTTTTTTTTTTTTTTGCCTTCCATTCTTCCTACTTCTTTTATTTTTGTTTTTCTCCTTCTCTCTCTTTTGTTAGCACAGCATGTTGAATTGAGGGGGTTTCTTTCTGTTCCTTCCTTCCTTCCTTCCTTCCTTTCTGTTCCTTCCTTTCTGTCCCTTCCTTCCTTTTTGTTCCTTCCTTCCTTCCTTCCTTTCTTTTTGTTCCTTCCTTTCTTCCTTCCTTCCTTCCTTTCTGTTCCTTCCTTTCTGTCCCTTCCTTCCTTTCTGTTCCTTTCTTCCTTCCTTCCTTCCTTCCTTCCTTCCTTCTTCTTCTTTTATGCGGTCAGTCAGTCAGTCAGTTTTCATAATTTTTTGTCTCTTCTGTTCTTCTATTGTCATTCCTCGCCATCTATCCTTCCTTCCTTAAAAAAGAGACAGACAGACAGACAGACACAGACAGACAGACAGACAGACAGACAGACAGACAGACAGACAGTAGACAAACATAAACAGAGGGAGAGAAGTAGACAAACATAAACAGAGGGAGAGAGAAGAGAGACAGACGTGGGTAGGAAATGAAGAAAAACTAATAAAGTAGAAGGATCAAAGGGGAGAATATTTACACAACATTTTCAACACACTGACTCACCAGAAAATAATATGTAATAAACCGGCTTGAATGTGGCTTTCTGGGAATTGAACGTAAGCTACTGATATGGAGAAGTACTTTAGGTCAGTTTTAAGGAACCCTGTGATGTAGTAAAAAAATTAGAGGTAAATGAGTCCTTCAAATATTGCCACGAAACACCACCTATAATGGGAGGAGCTTGTTGTTTCGTGCATAGTCAGGAGGAATCAAAAGCCTCCAAGTTTCATATACGATCACAGGGCCATTTAAAGGGGACGACTGATTTTTTTTTTTTTTTACTATTCCAAGCAACAGACCACCTAATATTATTTCTATTAACCCTGGTCCTGTTTAATGGCACACCTCATAGGAATCAATGCCCTCAAAAGTACCATAAAAAAAAGTATACTGCTATCCCCTTAGGTGTAACATTGGTTATTCAATTCAAATGCTACACTCAAAACCAAAATTAGAAAAAATAAAATGTGCATAAAAAATAAAAAATATATAAATCAATAAATAAAACACACAACACCATCGAACTATAATATTGTAAGGCTTATATGAGACGAATCAGTGTTCCAGAAATTCCTCCCAGTTAGTCAGGGAAGAGTACAATGCCTGTCTTGGTGAAGTTCAGTACCAAGATACACAAAAGCAATCAAAGTGAACAGCCTGGGGTCATGTACACGTGTAGGGAGGGGTGTACTGTTAGGGAAGATGCTACTAACATTTTATCTCTCTGTCTGTCTGTCTGTCTGTCTGTCTCGTACACTCAGATACACACACACACACACACGTTATGGATCATCCCCCCACCTATTTTTTTTTTCTCTCTCTCTCACACACATACACATACACACATATACTCAACTACACACACACACGTAAATATCATCTCTCTCTCTCTCTCTCTCTCACTCTCTCTCTCTCTCTCTCTCTCTCTCTCTCACAACACACACTCACACACACACACACACAAATATACTCAAATACACACACACACGTAAGCATCATCCCTCTCTCTCTTTCTCTATATCTCTCTCTTTTCACACACACACACACACACACACACACACACACACACACACACACACACACAGGTAAGGGGCCTGGGGGGGTGGACTCACAACTCCCCAAGTTAAAAAGTTTCCCCGTCCAGCGTAATGATCTTCGTCTTGGTCTCACGTTCTCGACTCACTCACCCACCTGCCATGAGTCAGTACGTGTGTGTATGTGTGTGTTTGTGAGAGAGAGAGAGAGAGAGAGAGAGAGAGAGAGATGAGAGAGAGAGAGAGAGAGAGAGAGAGAGTTACAAGGAGTTACAAGGAAAAGAAGTACCTAGGGGACCTTACGATCCATACAAAGAGGGTACCTGTGGGTTTAGTTGCGCAAGTAGGCGACCGTCCTCGAATGTGTCATGTGAAACCATCAAGGAACACTCGCACAACGGCTTAAACACCTAGACGGTGATTTAAGGCTTTGTCTAATCTGGACTTGAACTGATCCACAGAGTTGCTGTTGACTACATCAGCAGGAAGCGCGTTCCAAGTACCGCAGATGCTGTATGTAAAGAACTTACCACACAGATCACGGTTGTATCGCTTCAGTTCAAGTTTGTAGCCATGATTCCTGGTTGTGCCCTCACTGAGTTGGAAATGTCCCTGTAGTCTACATTGTCAAAGCCTCGTAGTATTTTAAACACTTCGATAAGCTGACCACGCAGTCTCCGGGTTTCCAAAGAGAACAGATCGAGTTCTACCAACCGCTCTTTATAGCTCTTGTGTCTAAGAGAGGGTATAAGTTTGGTTGCCCTGGCTTGCACTCGTTCCAATCTAGCGATATCCTTTCGGTAAGAAGGACTCCAAAACTGGACTGCATACTCCAGGTGCGGTCGGACAAGGGAATTGTACAGACAAAGTACTTCCTTTCTCCTTGTTCCGGTATCCAAACTGTCGCTTTATGTACCCTAACATCCTTTGGGCTTTCTTCTCAGCCTCAATACACTGCTTTGAGAACTTGAGGTCACTGGTGATAGTTACACCCAAGTCTTTCTCAGTATCAGTGCTTTACGAGAGCATTGCCCTTAAGGTTATACTCTGTTCGGGGGTTTCTGTGGCCTATATGCATAACTTTGCATTTGTTCACGTTAAATGGCATTTGCCACGTGTCAGACCACTCCCCGATCTTCCTAAGATCTTCTTGTAAGGCGGGTAGTATTTCCTTCTTTCGCGACATTCATACCAAGCTTAGTATCATCGGCGAATTTGGAAATCTTGGCAACCATGTCACCATCCACGTCATTAACATAGATGATAAACAGTAGTGGTCCCAGAACAGAACCTTGGGGAACACCGCTAGTAACGGGCACCCACTCTGAAGCCTGTCCATTCACTACCACCCGCTGCCGTCTGTCACTTAGCCATTTCTCTATCCAATTTGCCACATTTCCGTCTATGCCCAGTGCACGCACTTTCCGAAGGAAGGCGGCGGTGGGGTACCTTATCAAAGGCTTTCTGAAAGTCTAAGTAGACAACATCGACCGCTTTATCCCGATCATGCTCACTGAAAACAAAATGGAAGAATTCCACCAGATTTGTGAGGCCATGACCGGTGCTGCCGGAACCCATGCTGGGAACCCCTCAGTAGCAAATTTGATTCTAAGTGTGCTGTTATTTGTCCACCATGATGCTCTCCATGAGTTTACAGACTATCGAGGTTAAACTGATGGGTCTGTAGTTTGACGGTTGGCTAGCATCTCCCTTCTTGAAGATAGGAGTCACCTCTGCCTCACGCCAGTCTCTAGGAACGCATCCAGTCTGGATTACCCTGTTGAAGACCATGCACAGGTGCCGTGATACTTCACCATGCACTTCTTTCAACACTCTAGGTAAGAACCCATCCGGACCGGGGGACTTGTTGCTTTAATTCGATTATTTTTCTCTCGATTTCTTCTTGGGTGAAGACCATTGACTCCAACTTCTCACTGAAGGAGTCCAAAGGTTCGGGAATGGGACCACTATCCTCAGAGAACACTGAAGAGAAATACTCATTTAAGAGGTTAGCATTTTCTGCATCAGAGTGCATCAATGCTCCATCCTCATTCACAAGGGACCGATCCTGCGTCGGATTGGTTTACGGCCATTCACATAACTGAAAAACTCCTTGGGGTTCTCTTTGCAGAGTTCTAGCCACACGGACCTCCTCAGCACGCTTAGCCGCCCTTATTTTGGACTTCACGTTTCGATTCAGTCTTCTATGACCGTCAAAGTCCCCAGATGTCTTCGCTCGACGATACGCAGTTCTCCTCTCCTTAGTAGGTTACGGATTTCCCGATTAAACCACTTAGGTTGAATGAACTTCTGACCTGTTCCCTTCAGAGGAATAAAGCGCGACTGAAGTTCATGAAGGAAGACAAGAGAGAGAGAGAGAGAGAGAGAGAGAGAGAGAGAGAGAGAGTTACATAGAAACACAGACCACAACAGACCTTACGGTCCAAACGAGGTGACCTGATTAGAAGGTTACTGGTAGAGAATGAATTACTCCCCAGTGATAGTCGTAGGTAAGGATAGCAAAGTAGAAGGCTCTCTCCCCACCCTCCACTCCCTCCGGCCTGGGGTTGGCAGAAATACTCCACAAGGAAATTTTTTATAGGAAAGATAGAAAGTAGGTGAAATTTGGCAAACTTGCCACCTGTAATGGGCAAAAATTATTCATTAGTAAACATTGTAAGTCGGGGATTAGACGCAAGGTGTTTATCTAAGCGACGTTGAAGCTGTCTACGGTGTTACAGTCAATTACGTTACGGGGAAGCCCATTCCATAAGTTGACGACTCGGTTAAAAAAGAAATTCTTTGATTCGTGCGAGTTAAAAGATTTGCCTATGATTTTGCAGCCGTTTCCTCTCGTGTAGTTTGATTGATCAATAGTGAAATATTTGTTGCAGTCCATATTATCAATGCCTTTGATTATTTTAAATACCTGGATTAAGTCACCTCTCAGTCTACGTTGTGTCAATGGGAATAGATTTAGTTCGTCGTACGTTTTATTTCTCAGACTTGGTATCATTTTAGTAACTCTACGTTGGACTCGTTCCAATTTTGCTATATCTTTCTGGTAATACGGGCACCAGGCTTGAACACAATACTCCATAAGGGGACGGACCAAGGAATTATACAAAGTGAGGATTGTGTCTTTAGATTTATACTCGAATGCTCTGCCGATAAAGCCGATAGTTTTATTTGCTTTCTTAATTACTTCCGTACACTGCTGACTGGGTTTTAGGTTACTTGATACTGTTACCCCTAAGTCTGTCTCTCGATCCACGCTTTTAAGTTGCTTACCATTTAACGAGTAGTTTGCTGCTACGTTATGATGTCCGATGTGGAGCACTTTACATTTATCTGAATTGAAGGACATTTGCCAAGTTTTCGCCCAATTTGACAATTTATCGAGATTATCTTGCATTTCTTTAGTCTGTGCGTTAGTGAGTACTGTATTTGCAATTTTGGTGTCATCGGCAAACTTCGATATTATGCATGAGAGGCCTTCGTCTATGTCGTTTATGTAAACTAGGAATAGGATTGGACCTAAAACTGACCCCTGTGGCACCCCGCTTGTAACGCCTGTCCAACTAGAAGATTTTCCATTTATTACCACGCGTTGTTTTCGGTTTCTTAGCCAGTTCTCTATCCATCTTACGGTATCGCCTTGGATTCTGTGTGATTTTAGTTTAGATATTAAGCGTTTATGGGGAACTTTGTCAAAGGCCTTTTGGAAATCTAGATAAATTATGTCTACTGCTTTACTCTTATCATATTCATTGAAAATGTCATTTAAAAAGTCTAATAGGTTCGTTAGGCAAGAGCGTTTATTACGAAAACCGTGTTGAGTGTCTCTAAGTAAGTTGTTTTCCTCTAAGTGATTTGTAAGTTTATCTCGTATGATTGTCTCTAGCATTTTGCATACGACTGAGGTTAGGCTGATAGGGCGATAGTTGCTAGGTAGAGATTTGCTGCCTTTTTTAAATATTGGTGTTACGTTAGCGAGTTTCCATTCGTCAGGTATTGTTCCAGTGTGTAAAGAATAGTTAAAGAGCAGAGTCAGAGGTTTTACTATTTCGCTTTTTGCTTCCTTTAATACGCGAGGGGAGATCGTGTCTGGCCCAGGTGACTTATTTACATTTAATTTATCAATACATTTTATTACGTCACTTTCAGTTATGCTGATATTACTTAATACCTCGGTATTTTCGTTTTGGACTGTTGTTACTGCTGGTATATCGTTCGGGTTTTCTGTAGTAAAGACTGATGCAAAGAAAGTGTTAAGGATACCACTCATTCGCTCTTCATCTGTAGTAAAGTCCCCATTCTCATCAAGTAGTGGTCCGATAGTTGACGTGAGTACTTTCTTATGCCGAATATAACTGTAGAACTCTTTCGGGTTTGTCTTACTTTGATTTGCAACGTGTTTTTCAATGGCCTTTTTACTCTGTTTGATTAACTTTTTGGCTTTTCTTCGTAAGTCTGAAAACTTGGCCCGCTCGTTATTGTCGTCTGTGATTTTTACTCTATTATGGGCGTTCTTTTTGGCGCGTAAACAGTCGGCTATCTCTTTACTCCACCACTTGGGCTTTAAGTTTTGTGCTGAACGTCGGTTTTTTAACGGTATGCTATCTTTGACCGCTTTTGCGTACGCATTAGTGAAAAAGTTCCATTGTGTATTAATGTTAATAGTGTCTCGCAGACATTTCCAATCGGTATCTTTTAGTATCGCTCTGAGTTGGTGAAAATTAGCTTTTCTAAAGTCGGGGATTTTTTCGTAGCTGTAATTTATTTCGCTTCTATTGAAATTTATACTGAATGTGATTATGCGGTGGTCGCTATTAGTAAACTCATCACCCACGTTAATATTCGCTATCAAGTCTTCTTTTGTTGCAAATACTAGGTCAAGAACGTTATTTCCACGAGTTGGACTATTAACAAATTGGATAAGAGAGCTCTCTTGTAAGTTAGTATAAAGGTCTTGACCATAGTGAGCTGATAATGGTTCCCCCCACTTTGTTACTGGTAAATTAAAATCGCCAAGAATTACGGCTTCTTGCGTGTTACTCATCTCGTTAATTTGTTCATAGATATCACGGTCGGTTTGTACTGCTTGAGCTGGGGGTCTGTATAGTAAGGCTAACAAAAGTTTCATCCCGAATTTATTTCTAATGAGTATATATAGTGTGTCTACGTTAGCGATATGGGGCTTTGATAATAGGATCGGTTTGAGGTCATCTTTAATATATAATAGTACTCCGCCTCCCTTTTATTAGTTCGACCTTTCTCAAATATTGTATAGCCAGGAATTTTATACTCTGCTAGGAAGTCTCTATTTTCAGTATTTAGCCACGATTCTGTAATGCCGATTATATCATAATTTTCTGTAAGCGTTATTTCCTCTAGATCTGTGAATTTGTTATGGATGCTGCGAGCGTTAACATAAAAAACCTTTAGACTATTTCGGTTGGGTAACTGCACGTTTGCCCGTGTTATTCTGTTTGTTCGTATTACGTTACTTGACCTTGAAGTACCTGGGCAGTCCCGTTTTTTGTACGATGGTTGATGACCGCGTCGTTTAGCAAACGTCCTAAACGGGCTGCTCCTACCTGATTCAGATGGACACCATCATCTGAGAACAACGAGTCATCTAAAATAAAAGTTGTCCCATGTGTTGACGAAATCGACGTTCTCCTCGTTGCAGATGTTGGCAAGTCGTCGGTTGATACTAGTAGCGGTGTTGAAGAAACGGGTGTCTGCTTGTCTGCGGGGGATGATTCCAGAAAGGATGATGTTGTTCGTCTTTTCCTTGAACTTCGCAATCATCTGTCGGTACTTGTTGAGGAGCTCTTCCGATCTCATCGAGAGAGAGAGAGAGAGAGAGAGAGAGAGAGAGAGAGAGAGAGAGAGAGAGAGAGAGATGATGCTTACGTGTGTGTGTGTTTTATCACCATACATACATATTTCTATCTAAACACCATAAAGAATATAATTATGGCCTTTTATACAGTCCATCATGTTTTTCTTTTTATTTTATATTCCGACACTGGACCCAGGTCAACTGCTGCTAACACACACACACACAGCCACAGAGGGATGGAAGTGAGGGTAATTCCCAAATACTACAGCTGTTATGGTACCAGCGAGGGTGTTTTACGACGTTCGATGGCCTTATAGTTAGTGCCTGAAGCTTAAATCGGAAGAGTAAATATTCTCAAGCCCTCACCCGAGAGGAATCGATCTCCCAACCAATAGATTTCGAGTACAAAACAAACACTAACCACTCGGCCACCTACACTATATACATAATAATTAGTGGAACCGATCAGACAAATCAAATCCTGAGGTGCCGAGCCTGAGAGTGTTAAGGTAAGGTATACATTTTTACAACTACAGCGTTATAACCGAGGACAAATCAAATCCAGAGGTGCCGAGCCTGAGAGTGTTAAGGTTTACATTTTTACAACTACAACGTTATAACCGAGGACAACATTGGTGGCGTATATAACGAAGGGAGGGACATACATACAGTACGATATGCGGGTATGGAAATATTTACAATGCTGTGACATGTTCAAAACTATTATATGTCCGGGTTCTATTGTTTTATTTATTAAGTGTTCAGGGATTTGATGGCAATGGTTGAGCCAATTTTCTACTTTTTTTTTTTATATCCATCTATCTGTCTGTCTATCTGTCTATATATATATATCTAACTCTCTATCAATGTATTTATCTATCTATCTATCTATCTATCAATATAAATATATATCTAACTCTCTATCAATGTATCTATCTATTTATTTATCTATCTAAATATATATCTAACTCTTTATCTATCTATCTATCTAAATATGTATCTAACTCTTTATATATCTATCTAACTTTCTAAATATTTATGTAACTCTTTATCTATCTATCTATTTTTCTACATATTTATCCAACTCCCTATCTATCTATATATCTTAATATATATCAAACTTTATCAATCTATCTATCTATCTAAATGTATATCTATCTCTATCAATCTTTCTTAATATCTATCTAACTCTATCTATCAAGCTATCTATTTTTCTAAATATATATCTAACTATCAATCTATTTATCTATTTATCTATCTATCTACCTACACCAGCGAAAATACACTGATTCTCCACAAAGTAATGACCATAACAGACAGACACCCATTTTGCTTCCATTGCTTATAAGTTTCAGATAATTACCCACTATATAATTTCGTTTAGTGTTTACCTGTATTGGATTACATTACATTTACCAAAAAAAAAAAAAAAAAAAAAATCCAAAAGGGGGTGGGGGGGAGCCAGTATATTTCCTTCAACAATGATAAAAAAAAATAATAATAACTGAGTTTAGTTGTTCTGGCCCTTGCTAACATCATGTAGAGTAGGTCATAATACATGTGTGTGTGTGTGTGTGTGTGTGTGTGTGTGTGTGTAGTCTTATTCAGGGGCACATGTAATATTTACTTGCATCTGCCCGAGTACAGACCCCAAAAGAATTAAAGAAGGCGTTTCGTGGGCTACTGATTCCTCCAAAGTATGTCAGGAAACAGGACCAACTGAGCAAAAAATAATGGTGGGTCTGTTGCTTGGAATAAGTTGGAGGAATCACAAACCTTCCAATTCACCAACAATAAGAGAATCTCCCTTGACAGATTGGTCTTTTTATATTTATTTATTTATCTATCCATTTATTTTTTGAGGGGAAAGGAGTAGAAAATTACTTTGGAATGATTGAACGGCAGAATGAAAAATTAAAAAAACAAAAACAAATTATCTTCCATTCTGTACGTGGCATTCAAATGTCTTCGTATATATTGATTAGGGTTCTGACGTCACAGCTAAGATAGACAACACTGTAAATAATATGCTTCCTTGTAATGCGATACATCACTCACTCACTCATAATTCACAGATTACGCAACTCATGGGTCAGAACTAGTAAAATACCTCACTCACTCACTCACTTACTCATAACTCATAGATTTCTCAACTCATGGGTCATAACTTGTAAAATATCTCACTCCACTTACTCACTCTTAATTAACTCACAAATTAAGCAACTCATGGGTCAGAACTTTTAAAATACCTTACTCACTCACTCATAACTCACAGATTACGCAACTCATGTGGTTATAACTTGTAAAATACCTCACTCACTTACTCACTTATAACTCATAGATTAAACTAACTCATGGATCATAACTTGTAAAATTACTCACTCACTTACTCATAACTCACACATTACGCAACTCATGGGTCATACATAACTTGCAAAATATTTCTTCCCTACGTGTGGTTTGTTTGGCAACTCGTAATTGAAAGGGAAAAATTTGCACATGACATCCCTACTGTATTC
>JAWQEG010009227.1:22500-32500 GCA_033782935.1 Petrolisthes cinctipes
TGTGTGTGTGTGTGTGTGTGTGTGTGTGTGTGTGTGTGTGTGTGTGTGTGTGTGTGTGTGTGTGTGTGTGTGTGTGTGTGTGTGTGTGTGTGTGTGTGTGTGTGTGTGTGTGTGTGTGAGTATTTGTGTATTTGTGTGTTTGTGTGTGTGTGTGTGTGTGTGTGCATGTCTGCATCTATATATTGTGTGTTTGTGTGTACGTCTATAATATTATATGTGTATATGTGTGTGTGTGTGTGTGTGTGTGTGTGTGTGTCTACGTCTATATATATGTGTGTGTGTGTGTGTGTGTGTGTGTGTGTGTGTGTGTGTGTGTGTGTGTGTGTATATGTGTGCGCGTGTGTGTGTGTGTGAATGGCAAACAGAGTGCAGTGTAAGGCTAAATACACCAGTGGACAGGGATGTGCTGGTGCTGTTCACATCATATTTCAGGGGCACAACCAGGATGCCCCCCTTCATTCTAGGGGGGTGCCTTTTTACACGACGGAAATGCAACGCCTCCCTTACCCTACTGTACTTCTCATCTCCTCGGTAAATGTAATGCGATGCTTCCCTGGGACAATTTAATTACGCCTGACATTTACACCACAACATCATTAACTCACAGATCATTAAACACTGGACTTGTACTGTGCCTTGATCTATTGTATTTCTGTGGGACTTTCTTTTTGGTAACTATAATGCTGCCCAGAATAAACAAGAGTAAATCAATTTTATTTATATATTTATTCATTTATATATGTTTTTTTTTTTTTTTTTTTTTTTTTTTGTATTGAGGAAGGTGAGGACTAAATTAAGTTAAGGGACCCTGTGATGTAGTCATAAAATTGGAGATAAATGAGTCCTTCAAATACTGCCACAAAATACCCCCTTTCTACGCTGTCAAAATAGCGTGTTGGTTGGAGGTGTAGCATTGTATTAACCCTCATGTTAGAAACCGTAACATATCGAGTGGTTAGATACATTAGCTGACACAGAACATTTATCCCATGAATTTGGAATAAGCTGCTAAATCTAGAAGTCTTATCTTAACCCTATCACCCTTCTTGATAAGAGTCCCAAGACCACTATTGTGGTCAGAATTCGCCATTACTCCTCTCTGTGCGACACGTTTCACACGTCTCTTCGTAGCTCCAGTCTTCGCTACTATCGAAACGATAAGTTCGCACAGAGTATTTTTTCGTGGGCCGCCGCCTAAATATTTGTGTTTAGATGATTATTCTATGCTTATTCTATTATTATTCTATGATTTACTATGTTATTCTATTTTGTTATATCACCACGGTCTAGTGCCCGTAGACATTATGGTGAGAATATGACGCTACCTAGTGCCCGTAGGTACAGTCATTGTATTATAACTTATATTATAACTAAGATCATAACTAAGGTCATAACTAATATTATACATTAGTTTGTGTTCTTTCCCTATGTTGTAGGTTTATTTATAATAAACTTCACACTCCGCTCGGTTTTCTGTCCCGAGTCGGCTTATCTATGGAGGTCTGATTATTTTTGTTTGTTTAGGACCTCTCAATCAGTTGTGTGCGGCCCACATTATCTTCACAACTTTTGTTTATTTTACCTATTCGTAGTTTTGTCTATCCACAGGGAAAAGTATGCTCCTTGTTTTACTACTTGCATGCCCTATTTGCTTGACTTGGGTGAAGAAGCTAAGGAGGTCCCTTCAGCTTCTCGCCCTTTTTGCACTTCACTCTCCCTTTTACGTAAGGCTTGGACTAGGACCAAAAGGGCGTCCTTGTCTAGGCAAGTAACGAACGCAACCGGCTCCCGTTCCTTTGGCTCCTGGTACCCCTTCTTATACAATGGGTTCAGTTGCCACTGGTCGGTCGACAGCCCCCCTTATTAAGGGAGTTCCCTTCAGGAACACAGGTTGCTATCAGTGGGGACCACACGTTGACGTTTCTTTCACGTGCCACTGATCGCAGGGTTACCTCCTTTAGAGAGGCTCCTAGCGAGGGAAACACCCAACTCATACCACCTACAGTGGCTCAGGTTGAGGTAGTTTCCCCAGGACGTCAACCCTACCCCTGGCCTTACCCTAGGGGTGGGTAGTCACATGAGCACACAGTCAGGTCAGTCTGACCTTCGTACTGTTGTAGCGCTGGTGGAGGTACACCAGGGAGCCGGTTCGGTAGTACCTCCCTCCTCACGTACCTCCCCCCCGGTCAATTCCGGTGTTCCGGACCTCGCCCATATGATAACATAGCTTATCTGGGTCTGGGATGAACCCATTCACGACATTCGGGAATTTTTTCCTCACCCAGCTCCTCTTTCTTGCCTTTTCTCCTGTTCATATTACGATTCCTTTCGTTCCTTCCACGTCTCTTACGGGTCCGACCTCGTCTCTTACAAGTCGAGTCCCGTGTCCTCCCTCACTATCGGTTCCTTCCCCACTTCTTCCGGCTCCTCCAGTTCCTGCCCCGCTCTCTACTACTCGCTCTCTTCCCCCCACCCCCTCACGCTCGTCACCCTGTCACTCAGTCTCCCTCCCATACACCTCCCCTTCCTCCCCCATCGGCTCAGTTATCTGTTATCATTCCTTCTACACAGAGTCTATTTACATACTGTTTTGCCTCGTCCCTACCCGCCTTTTCCTCACGGTTCCGATTCTTCTCTTCGTTTTTCTTCTACTCCTGTCATTGATTTCTTCAGTCAATTATTCCTTCTTCTGTTTTTCATCCTTTTCTTTTCCGTCCTCTTCCACTCCCTTCTTCCCCCCCATTGGCTCACACCTCTCATACTCCCGTTACTGTGAGGTCCTCCCCTCCTCCCGTCATCTCCTTCCTGCTTATCAGCTGCCTGCCTCTTCTGTCACTCTTCCCCCCGTTATTACCCATTCTATTTCTACCTCGGTTCCTCTCCCTTCGGTTCCGGGTCCCTCAGTTTCTCTCCCTCCTCCTTTTATTACTCTTGAATGGGGCCCTCTACCACCTTCTTACTCAGTACTACGGATGGATGGAAGTTGGTCGCCCTCTGTCCTGTATCTACGGACACGTCACGCCTGCGACAGGACGTGAATGTTGTCTTGTGCCAAGATACCTCGGAAAATGAGAGTACAAATTTTCTTTGTAAAACCAAGCCAGTGGCTGAGAGTTCCCTTCAGGAACTGAAGTCGTCATCAGCAAGTATACCTCGATAGTCGCAACCTCGAGCTGCTCTTTAATACTATCACTACTACTCATTTGTACGACCTTCAACCATTTTTGGTTCCTACATGACTGTAGGTAAAATATGATCAACCTTCCCGCCTCTAGGTTACCACGGGGTGTATGGATTCCATGACACCCCGTCTATTACCTACGATTAGACTCAATCAGTAATAAACTGCTTAGAGTACAATAGCGGGAGGTGGGTTAATCTCTAACCCCTTTTGAGAGTTTCTTTCAGGAACCTAGGTTGTCCTCAGCAGGGGGATTCATAGTAGTTGCCAGACTCGTGCAGTGGTGAAAAGAAATAGCCTTAAACTTTCACCACTGCTCCATTATGCAACTCTCACCGCCCCCCCCCCCCCCACCATAGTTTCGTTCTTCATCAACTGATTGGGTCGAATCAGGTCAACCTTCCCACCCCTGGGCTGTGCCTCAGGGTGGGTGGGTGCGTCCCGTAGCAAACATATACTACCTCCAGTGAGTAACAGACAGGAGTTACCCAGGTAGAGGTGCATAAGGATGCGGACATAATCCATCCTCACTTTTCGCACACTTACTCCTAGGTCATTGATGTTGATCTTCACACATTCAGGGAATTCCCACATTTTGCACCCCGGGTTTATCTGGGCCGGGGATAACCCGGTCTTCTGGCCTCTTTTATGAAATTAAGCCAGTTGCCTGGGGCTCAGCTCCTCCTCTCAAATAACACTGGCTACGACTTTTTAGAGGTTCGCCGTACTACTCCGGCAACACCGGGTTTGAGATAACCCTCCTTCAATGTCACCTCGCCCTTGTCTTCCCAGGAGGGTAGGAACTGCCTCAACAGTGGTGGGATGCACCAATGGTGTTAGCTACGGCCATCACCAAGACTGAAGAAGTGGGCTGGGATCCAAACCACCTAATACTTTCTTCTCAGTCATCCTACCTACATCAGGACAACCTCGCCCTGCGATCAACCTAGGGTTCATCAGGTCCTTATTGTTGGTCCTTACAATGTCGGTGACTTCTACCCTCATTACTTTGGGAGCGAGGTCTTACCACCTCACTGAATGAGTGTCCTCACTTTCACGTGACATTCACATACCAGGCAATGTTGTATTGTATTTTGACCTTTCCCTCACCTTCTCCAGGTGTCAAGGGGTATCACGGTTGGTGAACATATTTTTCGCAGCCCTGGTTATTCCTCTCAGGTAGTTAAAACACCATCGAATGTACCTCATGGTCAACCAATGGGTAACTATCATTCCTCAGATCTTTCCGAGACAGGCTCCTCGGTTCCTCATTAGAGTATTAAGCCATTTGGTTTAAATTGGAATTCCCGGTTTGACATGTCACGTGGCTGCCCCCAACTACGTACATTGTGGTGGGACAAACACATAATTATCAAGGGACAAAAAATGTTTCTCCTGTTTCTACTTTTAAACCCTCATTTGTTTATTACGTCTGATATCTTCAAGGTGGACAACTCCTCCATTGAGGTATATCAACACACCTCACACTCACACACCCTCTGATCACTCTCGGAACGACGCCACCTCAGAGCTAGTTCATGAGAGTTTATAACACACGGCCTCATTGCCGCACGAGGGAAATATGTGAGCGAATGCTATAACGTTTCAAAACGTTCTCGGGGCTGTAACAACACTAAAATTCGGGTTTTCCAGTCGCTGGTCTACCTGACGTAAACATTTTTACGTCCCCTTTTCTCATAGTGACTCTCAGGTGGTCACCATATGTCTCCGAAATGTCAGTCATTCTATACCAAGAATGAGACAGAGGTTCCCTAACCTGTACTGACAGAGGGTTTCATTTATGTGTGTCTTCCAGTGGTGAGGCAACTATTGGTGTCCTTAAAATTTTCACAATATTTGTTTATTTGTGATTTTGCAGAACTTTTCCAGACATATCAGTTAACTGCTTTGACCCACCAGTCTCCTTTACTGTTTGGCTCAAAAATTTTCAAAAGTATATTTTTCACCTTCACGGTGGTCCATACCAAATTCAAACAAACCAATGTTAAACTATACGGCACCGGGTGTTACCGACCTTCCTACTAAGCTGCACATGGCACCCATTGTGTCATGTCCAAGCTCTCAGGGATGATATTACGGCCACCCTAGGTCTCTCCTCGGATCGCCTGTTTTGTATTCCCATGACGAGGAAACATAGATCGGCAAGATCTGTGTCTCGTACACTATACTCATTCAATTGGGGGGTTTAACTATGTCCTTAACCTTTCTTCGCATGCACTCCACATAGGGGATGCAGGCGATGATCTATTGGGGCTTCGGCTTACCCTCTTTGATGACTTTTATTAAGGCTCAGGACGGGCTTGGCGTTACGCTCACGACACTGTCCCAGGAGGCCTAGTGAGATTTAAAGTTCTCCTCCTGCCCCGTTGGGGAGCTGGCCAATTATTTGTCACTCCACAGCCCCACTCTAGCAGGGGGTATGGATGCATTCACAGGGGACTGGAGTTGGTGGAAATTCCTTTATGCTTTCCCCCTACTTCAACTTCCCTTCTCACTTCTCACCAAAGTGGTCAATGGACTTCGGTCCTACGGGGTGGGTTCTCCTCATCGTCCCGTATTGGCCTGCTCAACCGTGGTTCGGAAGAGTGAAGGCCAGGTGTCCGAACCCACTGTTTCTGGGGTCGGCTTGCCGGTTCACAGAGGTAACTTCACCGATGCTGTTGTCCTTATGACTACATGCTTGGACTTTTTCCGGAGAGCCTTAATGTATATTTTTAATAGTCAAACATCTAATTTGATGCTTAAATCTCTCCGGCCAGCATCGGTGAAATAGTACGAGTCGTGCTGGAGGAGACTTCAATCATATATTAAAATTAATTCCTTGACTTACATTTCCTCCAGCACACCTCTCACCTTTTTGGCCTGGTTGGTGGTCTCCACCAACAGGGCCCCGGCGACTGTGGCAGCTCATCAAGCTGCAATTACTGACCAGTTGCACTTTGGTTTCTATTTTACTATACATGCGAGGGCGGTGACCATGATTAAACGTGGCCTCCGTGCCTCGCTACCTCGTCAAAGACAACGGGTCCCCTCATGGTCACTTCACAAGGTGTTACACTATGTGGCCTTTTAGGATATGGAACAACTTTCAGAGGTTCAAATTTTCTATAAATCAATTTTTCTCCTGTCAATAGCGAGTGGTTTTCGAGCATCTCAATTAGCTGCTCTTACTCGACTCTCGTCATTTACCACTTTTGCTTCAGTTATGTCATGGGTTACAATTACATCCTCTCCGGCTTTTCTAGCTGAAAACGAACAGTCTGATGAGTTGCTCCGTCCTTTAAAAATACCTAGTTTCCTGCCTAGGGGGGCTCGCCACCACTTATGCCTGGCTCACGCACTGAGAGATTATATGTTAACTATCCCAGATGCCTCCTTTGATCATTTGTTCATTAATCTTATGTCGGATAGGCATCTGGCGACGAGGTCAGTGTCGAGAGCCTTATGCTATGCAAGATAATTTATTTGGCTGACCCTGGTCATGATACCAAAGCCCATTCCATCAGGGGCTTAGCAGCTTCCTTAGCATTCCTACGGACGCACTCTTTAGAGGAAGTGCAGTCACTAAGGGGCTGGGCATCGGCGTCATCATTTAGATCACGTTATCTCATGCATGACGCCCAAGACATATCTTTTGTGGCCCTCACGACACTGACACAGGTGTCCTCAGGTAATCTTTCGCCTCCTTCCCCGTCGGGGAGCTCGGCTCTCATGCAAAAAAGGGGAGGGGGGGGGAATGTTACATGAGACTCCGCCAGGCATAATGTCGGTACTAATTACAAATAGTAACTCTAAAATTGATAAGTAGTTCATTAAAACTATGTAATAAGATAAGGTAAAGCAATATGTTACTATTGACTACCTTTTATTACTATAAATTACTTTTCATCCAAATACTTAGGCGGCGCCTGCCACATACAGCATACCTCCCGCCACCAGCTTGTCATGCTCCAACCAACACGCTATTTTGACAGCGTAGAATACAAAGGTTGTAGAGGTCAGTATTGTCCTCTAAACCGGTATTTCTGCGCTTCAAAATAGCGTGTTGTTTACATCCCTCCCTTCCTCCCGCTGGCTGTACTGTCCTTGGGAATGGTAATGGCGAATTCTGACCACAATAGTGGTCTTGGGGACTCTTATCAAGAAGGGTGATAGGGTTAAGATAAGACTTCTAGATTTAGCAGCTTATTCCAAATTCATGGGATAAATGTTCTGTGTCAGCTAATGTATCTAACCACTCGATATGTTACGGTTTCTAACATGAGGGTTAATACAATGCTACACCTCCAACCAACACGCTATTTTGAAGCGCAGAAATACCGGTTTAGAGGACAATACTGACCTCTACAACCTTTGTAATATGGAAGGAGCTTGTTTCGTGTCATGGTCAGGAGGAATCAGAAGCCTCCACTTTTCATACACGATCACAGTGTCCTTAACATCCTTACTTGTGCAATAAAAAGAGTGAAACTTGATATGGAGGTGAAAGCATACCTCCCTAGACCAGTAAGACCCTGTAGAAAGAATGAGAGAGAGAAGGTGGTGATAGAGAGGTGGAACAGCAAGCACGAAGGAGAATGGAGGAAAGGAGGGAAAAAAAGGAAAAAGAGAATGGTCCAAAATCCTGTCCAATTTCACTTTACACTACAACGTCATTAACTACAAACCAATAAACAACACTCGACTGGGACCCTCGTTTTATTTCTGATTCATTCGTTAACTTTAAAGCAGACCAATAGAAATAAAATAAAAAATATATACCTTTAAAATTTTATCTGCAATTTTTAGAGACTCAAATTTGTTGTAGAGGTTTATGAAGGCTCCTAATACCTCCAAACTAAAGCAGGAAACAAATTAACTCTGGTATAAACGAAGAGAACAATTATGTTTCGTAGAGTAGTTTGGATGACTCAGTAGCCTTCCATTTCTTCCAAAACAAAATACTCATACGTACTTCTTTAAACATAAAATACGTGTATCGACAAAGGCACACAGTATAATTATTAATCTTGGCAAATTTGGAGGCTTCAGATTCTTCCATAATGTCGCAGGAAACACAGAACCTTTACTGAGATCGTGTTTCTTGTCGCAGTTTGGATAAATCAGGAGCATTCACAACACAGATACAACCCGTTATTCCACGTATTGTACCCTGTGTTGCCAAGAGATGAACGATATTATTGGTCATGTTAGATTAGGTTAGGTTAGGTTAGGTTAGGTTAGGTTATATTATTGATACATTTCATCCGATAGGTCACGTCAGGTTAGTTTTGGTTAGGTTAGGTCAGGTCAGATCAGGTTATATTATAGGTACAGTTCATCCGGATAGGTCAGGTCAGGTTAGTTTATGTTACGGTAGGTTAGGTCAGGCCAGGTTAGGTCAAGTCAGGTCATGTTAGGTCAGGTTATATTATAGGTACAGTTCATCCGGATAGGTCAGGTCAGGTTAGTTTATGTTACGGTAGGTTAGGTCAGGCCAGGTTAGGTCAAGTCAGGTCATGTTAGGTCAGGTTATATTATAGGTACAGTTCATCCAGTTCATTCACTAATTTGTTTGGGTGAACGAACACGTCACACACTTCAATCGGTTTTCCAGGAAATTGTAGTGTGCTAAAGTCGTGTCTGTGTGTGTGTTATGTGTGTGTGTGTGTGTGTGTGTGTGTGTGTGTGTGTGTGTGTGTGTGTGTGTGTGTGTGTGTGTGTGTGTGTGTGTGTGTGGTATGTTTGTCTGTGGTCTTTTTGTCTGTCTGTGTGTGTGTGTGTGTGTGTGTGTGTGGTCTGTTTGTCTGTGGTCTTTTTGTGTCTGTCTGTCTGTCTGTGTGTGTGTGTGTGTGTGTGTGTGTGTGTGTGTGTGTGTGTGTGTGTGTGTGTGTGTGTGTGTGTGTGTGTGTGTGTGTGGTACTCTCATTATCGGTCTTGGCCTCTCCCTCCCTCGTCTCTTTTCTCCACGCTTCTCAACCCTCATGTTTCCATCTCAAGTCCTGCAATTTTCCCTTCCATATTCTCCCTCCCCGCTTCCTTGCTCTCCTCCCATGCCTCCCTCTCCCACTCCTTTTGTGTCCCATTCTTTCCTATACCATCACTTCCTCTCCTTCTCACATTACTCCCTCTCCCACTCTTACTCATCTTTCACACACTCTCTCACGATTCCTCCCTCTACTCTCTTCTAATCGTACTCTCTCCCACCTCTCCCTCTACTACTTTGCTCTTCCCCACCTCTTCCTTTCCACCTCTTCCTTTCCACCTCTCCTACTGTACTCTCTCTTTCCTACTCTACTCTCTACCATATCTACCTCTCCAACTCTACTCTCACTCCTGCTTCTCCCACGTCTCTCTCTCCAACTCTACTCTCTCCCACCTTTCCTCTCCAACTCTACTCTCACTCCTGCTGCCTCTCCCACGTCTTCCTCTCCCACGGCATGTCCTCAGAGTTTGGTTCATCTTTAGTCCCCGAAGGCAATACTATCCAAACTTGTGTGTGCACGAGGTTGTGTTGTGTGCACGCTAATTTACACGCCGCACGCACTCCTCCCACACACGCATTCAGACCCACAATAAGGGGGGGGGGGGGGCGGGGGGGGGGGCAAGTGTTCATGTGTACAACCCCCCCCCCCCTTCCTTGAGGTTCACGTACATACATACATACATACATACATACTCATTCCTCTACACACATTTATAATTATTTTTTTTATTTATTGCACGTATCTATACATACATACATACATACATACATACTCATTCCTCTACACACATTTATAATTATTTTTTTATTTATTGCACGTATCTATACATACA
>JAWQEG010009228.1:0-24210 GCA_033782935.1 Petrolisthes cinctipes
TCTCTCTCTCTCTCTCTCTCTCTCGTGTCTTCCGGCTCTTGCCTTTGCTATTCTTGTTATCTCACTCACACTTTTTCTCCACGCTTTCTCACTTTTCCTGTGTCCCATTTCCTTCTCCTGTACCTCCCCCTCCCTCTCCATCCACTCTTCCTTCTCCATCCACTCATCTCTCTTCCTAGCTTTCTCTCTCCATCCCCCACACTCTTCTTTTCTCTCTCCCTCACTCTCCTTCTCTCTCCCTATCACTTTTCCTTTCCCTCCCCTTCCCACTTTCTTTCCCTCTCTCTTACTAATCCTTTCTTTCTCTCTCTCACTCTCTCGCTTTCATCCCCACTAAACCTCCCCCTCTCCCTCACACACACACACACACACACCTCCTTTCCCTATTCTCTCTCTTCCACTCCCTCTTATTTACTCTTCCTCTCCTACTCCTCACACTCTTCCTCTCCTTCTCCTCTCACTCTTCCTCTCCTTCTCTCTCTTTTTATATCTATCCCTCTCTCCTACTATACAGGTACTACTCTCCCTCTCCCTCTCCCCCCCCTCTCCCTCCTCCCCCTCTCCCCTACTCTCCTTGTCCCCCCCCCCCCCCACTCTCACTCCTTTCATCTGCCTTTACTCCTTACACTTCTTTCCTTCCTTCCTTCCTTCCTTCCTTCCTTCCTTCCTTCCTTCCTTCCTTCCTTCCTTCCTTCCTTCCTTCCTTCCTTCCTTCCTTCCTTCCTTCCTTCCTTCCTTCCTTCATTTTGTTCTTGCCACTCGACACTTACTTTTTTCTTCCTCTTTGTCCTCTTCCTCTTCTCCCTCTCACCTGTTTATCCATTATATCCTAGACCCTCCTTTTTTCGTCTCACCTTCATGCCTTCATTATCTAACAATCGTCTTTTACAGTTGCACATTTTTCATATTTGCTTTCATGTTATTTTTCTCTTACATTGCACACACACACACACACACACACACACACACACACACACACACACACACACACACACACACACACACACACACACACACACACACACTCACACTCACACACACACACACACACACACAGTTTCCTCTCTCTCTCTCTCTCTCTCTCTCTCTCTCTCTCTCTCTCTCTCTCTCTCTCTCTCTCTCTCTCTCTCTCTCTCTCTCTCTCTCTCTCTCTCTCTCTCTCTCTCCCTATTAATTTTTTCCCTTCCATGGTTTCTTCACTCTTACCCACTGCCTTCTCTCCTCCGCCTCCCCTCTTTCCTCTTTTACTCGTCCCTCTTATTTTTCTCCTTGTGCCGAGTGAATTTTTTTTTTTTTTTTTGCTTCCCTGCTGCTGCTGTTCTTATTCTCTGAGTCCATTGTTCATTCCTATTCTTCTTCCTGTGTTTTTGTGGGATATGTCGTTTCATTTTCCTCTACCTTTATTTATTATTATTTTATATTATTATTATTATTATTATTATTATAATTTATTAATTTTATTATTATTATTATTATTATTATCATTTATTAATAATAATATTATTATTATTAGTATTATCATTTATTATTAATATTATTATTATTATTATTATCATTTATTATTTTCATTATTATTATTATTATTATTATCATTATTATTATTTTCATTATTATTATTATTATTATTATTATTATTATATATTATCATTATTATTATTACCTTTTAAATTTTTATTATTTTTACTTATCTATTATTTTTTTTTTTTTTTACAATTCACCAGCTGTGTCCCTCACGCTCAATATGTCTGCTTCTCGCCAATTTTCCCAGCCCACACATTTCCCCCCTTCCATTCACTTTTACATCCCGCATTTATGTTTTCCCTCCCACCTTTCTTTTATTCCTCCATTCACCCACCCACCCACTTTTTTTTCTTGCCCATCTACTATTGCCTCTGGCCTATTTATTTTTCTCCCACCTATTTTATCTTCCAAATTTTTAACGTTTTTACATCCATCTCTCCACCCACTTTCCTCTCTATTCCCAACTGTCCCATTTTTCTCATCTGTGACCTTTTGTGCTTGCTATCCCACCTCTCAATCCACCTTCTTCCTCGGGCGCCACATGACCTCGCAGTTGCGGCGCTTAATACCAATAAATTCAGTCAATCGTTCCTTATTCCATCTCATCGATTTTCCCTCCAATCACTGTTCTTGCCTCCGACTTTTCCGCTAATTATTACCTACTCCTTCATTCTCTTTCCTCGATTTTCATTTGATTGGCCATTATCTGTTTTCTTCCATTCCTGTTATTTAATCAGTCTCATTTTTCATCTCTCTTTTTCTTTCACCTTTGCCTCTTCTACATACCCCCCCTTCCTACATACCCCCCCCCCTTCCCACATACCCCCCCCCTTCCCACATACCCCCCCCCTTCCCACATACCCCCCTCTTCCCACATACCCCCCCCCTTCCCACATACCCCCCCCTTCCCACATAACCCCCCCCCCTCCTACATACCCCCCCTTCCTACATAACCCCCCCTTCCCACATAACCCCCCCCCCTTCCCACATAACCCCCCCTTCCCACATAACCCCCCCTTCCACATAACCCCATCCCCCCTCATTATCCTTCACCAGTTTCACTAGTTCACCTCCTTCATTCTTTCCTCTTTCTCTCTCATACATTATTATTTTTTTTTTTTTCGTCACTCCCCATTTTTCACTGTTGTATTCCACCACCACGCATTTCTTCCAATTCCATTTTATCTCTTTCAGGTCCATTTTTCTCTTACAAATTCCTTTTCTTCCACTCCCTCCCCTTTTCATTATCATCCTACTATCATCATCATTTTCATCATCTCCATCACTCTCCTCCCTCTCTCCTTCCCTTGTTTTCTTTCCTTCTTCCTTCTTCCTCTCTCCTCCCTTTCTCCTTCCTCCTTTTCCTCTTCTCCCGTTCTCCTCTATCTACATATCTCCCTTCCTCCCCACACTCTCCTCCTCCCCTGTCTTACTTCCTCCTCTCATTTCCTCCTTCCTCCCTCCATTTTCTTATCCTCTTTGCCCCCTTCCCCTCATCCCCCCCCTTCCCCTCACCCCCCCATTTCCCCTCACCCCCTGTGTTCACACCGAGAGAAGTTTCGCTTAAGAAGTTGGGATTGAGTTCTGTCCCTCCCCTGCCTCGCTCTGCCTTCTTTCATCCCATCTTGCTTCTTGCTTTACCCTGCCTTACCCTGCTTCACCCTGCCTTCTTTCATCCAATCCTTCTTCCTTTTCCCTGCCTCGCCCTGCCTCTCCTTGCTTTCTTTTATCTAATCTTTCTTCTTTCTTTACCCTGCCTCACCCTGCCTTCTTTCATCCAATCCTTCTTCTTGTTCTAACCTGCTTCACCCTGCCTCACCTTGCCGTCTTTCCTCCCATCTTTCTTTACTCTGCCTCACCCTGCCGTCTTTCCTCCCATCTTTTTTTTACTCTGCCTCACCCTACCGTCTTTCATCTCATCTTTCTTTACTCTGCCTCACCCTACCGTCTTTCCTCCCATCTTTCTTTACTCTGCCTCACCCTACCGTCTTTCCTCCCATCTTTCTTTACTCTGCCTCACCCTACCGTCTTTCCTCCCATCTTTCTTTACTCTGCCTCACCCTACCGTCATTCATCTCATCTGCTTCTTGTTTCCTCCAGCCTTATTCATCTCATCATACTTCATCGGATTTTATTTATACAACTCTGCTTCGTCATACCTCAACCAATTTCCCTTCGCCTCATCAACAAATCCGCCCCCCCCACTAACTCGACCCCCCCCCCCTTACTAACTCGACAACCCCCCCCACTAACTCGACCCTTCCCCCCCCTTACTAACTCGACCCTTCCCCCCCCCACTAACTCGACCCTCCCCCCCACTAACTCGACCCTTCCCCCCCCCACTAACTCGACCCCCCCCCCACTAACTCGACCCTTCCCCCCCCCACTAACTCGACCCTTCCCCGCCCCCCTTACTAACTCGACCCCCCCCCCTTACTAACTCGACCCCCCCCCCTTACTAACTCGACCCCCCCCCCTTACTAACTCGACCCGTCCTCCCCCCCCCACTAACTCGACACCCCCCTCCCTTACTAACTCAACCCCCCCCCACTAACTCGACCCTGCCCCCCCCCACTAACTCAACCCCCCCCCCACTAACTCGACCCTTCCCCCCCCCACTAACTCGACCCTTCCCCCCCCTCCCCCATCTTCTCTCCAGCCAGGCTACCTTCACAACACAACATTATGCTTCATCATGCCGTGTCTTACCTCTCCTGATTTCCTCTTATCTCCTGCTTGCCTTTGTGTTTCTTCACCTCGTTATGCCTTACCTCACCTTCTCTTTCTCTCTCCTTTCCTCACCTTCCCTCTTTTTCCTTTTCTTACCTTCTCTCTCTCCTTTCTTCACCTTCCCTCTTTTTCCTTTTCTTACCTTCTCTCTCTCCTCTCCTCATCTTCCCTCTTTTTCCTTTTCTTACCTTCTCTCTCTCCTCTCCTCACCTTCCCTCCCTCTCCTTTCCTCACCTTCCCTCTTTTTCCTTTTCTTACCTCCTCTCTCTCCTTTCTTCACCTTCCCTCTTTCTCCTTTTCTTACCTTCTCTCTCTCCTCTCCTCACCTTTCCTCTCTCTCCTTTCTTCATCTTCCCTCTCTCTCCTTTTCTCATCTTCCCTCTCTCTCCTTTCTTCATCTTCCCTCTCTCTCCTTTCCTCATCTTCCCTCTCTCTCCTTTCCTCACCTTTCCTCTCTCTCCTTTCTTCATCTTCCCTCTCTCTCCTTTCCTCACCTTCCCTCTCTCTCCTTTCCTCACTTTCCCTCTCTCTCCTTTCCTCACTTTCCCTCTCTCTCCTTTCCTCACTTTCTCTCTCTCTCCTTTCCTCACCTTCACTCTCTCCATTCCTCCTTTCCTCACCTTCACTCTCTCCATTCCTCCTTTCCATCCTACTTCCCCTCCACACTTCATATTTTCTTGCTCCTTCCCTTCCTCTTACTGCTGTATTGTACCATTCTGAATCACCGTTCCACTCACTATACTCCCTCTGTTAATCTCCCCACCTCTGCATCTCCAGCTTATCCGTTCCCTGGTGTTTGTTGATTGTGCTTGTGATCGTTTGTGCGTGCGAGTGTTTGTGGCCGCACACCTATTATTATCTGTGTATATATATATGTCTGTTTGTTTGTTCTCTTCTGTGTGTATCCGTCTCTGCGTCTCTTTCACCTGTTAGAGTATTATCGAATGAGGCGTTGTTTATATGACATTTTCCTAAGCTTTGAAGACCAATAGATATCCATTGACCGATATTCAGAGTTAAGGAGGTAAGTCTATAAGATTATTATACGCTTCAGTCCTCTCTGTATACCATCAGTCGGGTAATCTGTTAACCTTGTATTTAAAGCCAGTCTTCATTGTAACCTAATAAGCCTTTGGTTTTATAAGAATTTCCCCTTTCAAGTATTATTTGGATCAAGCAGAACGAACAGAGTGCATGATTTATGAGGCAAGAAATGTAAGTTTACTATGCATGACAGAGCATGATTTGTTTTTTACCGTTGACTGTACATGAAGGCCAAGAAATTTATACTGCAGTCTGTGCAGTAAAGGATAAGAAATTGTCCGGATCCCCGTAGAGTTAATTGGTGTGGGGCGAAGTAAGTAATCTGGGGAGGCTGTCATGCAGAAATATACACAAGCCCACTCATTTACAAACGCCCTCTCTTACACGCACAGAGGCACAATAATATTAGAAAACATATACCACTGACAAGTATTTACACACACACACACACACACACATTCATGAATTTTTTTTTTTTAATGTTTAACCTTTAATAATGCAATGCTAGTGAATGATGCAGACTTGATCCAGCATGATCCATTTACCATATGTACGACATGCAAAATATCGAACGTATAAATCTGTCTCAATATTCCTTTAAGGATGGTTTGAAGATACACCTTTGATAGATAAACAAACCCTCTATCCCCTCGTCATCTGTCAAAATAATAGAGAAGGGAAGTTGGGGAGTGGAGGAGATGGTAGAAAGTGGGTAAATGTTTGAAATAGGGGAGATATTAGAAAGTAAAGGAAATATTGGAGAGTGGGGGAGATGTTGGGAGTTGAGGAGATGTTGGGGAGTGGGGGAGATAAATGTCCGTAGAGAATAATGAAGTTACAAAAGGGAGAGGGAGGGAGGGAGGGAGATGTTGGCATATAATAATGGATAAATATTTGTCCAAGAGACGAGCCTCGCCGTCCTGGGAAAACAAAATCAGTCCACCTAATCATACCCTTCATACCAACATTAAGCTAGATTTTCAACATCCCATTTCCCTTATCAGTCTTTCTTATTAAAGTGTCAAAGCCTTCCCTCCCTCCCTCGCACTCCCGCCAATTTTCTTTCCCGCCAATTTTCTTTCCCGCCAATTTTCTTTCCCGCCTATTTTCTTTCCCGCCAATTGTCTTTCCCGCCAATTGTCTTTCCCGCCAAAATATATTCTCTAAATCTCTTAAGGGGAAGTTTTCTTGTTGGTGTATTGGAAGGTCTCTGATTCCTCCAAACTATGCCACGAAACAGAAGATCCCCTATAAGTACCGTTGAGAGTGTCTGTTTTCTGGTATAGTTAGGAGGAATCAGTAGCCTTCCAATTTACCAACAAGAGTCTCCCATTAATTAAGCAAAGTTTTCTTCCCGGGTAAAATTCTTCGTCAGCGGATATAATTATTTTCCTTTAGATTGTGTGTCAAACTTGTTCAATCACTTTTTTTTTTTTTTTTTTTTTCTTATTTTTAACTTCTTTATCTTTAACTATTTTTTCTCTCCTTCTTCGAGAACTGAAGACTTGCTCACCGACCGAAATATGTTCCCTCTAAAATCAGGTCCCTGCCACCAAAAAACTTCCCTCCAAGTCCTGTGTTTTAAAATTATTCCCGCCAAAATTTTTAGCTCGGAGTTTTAACCACCATTTTTTCTCTGCACAGAACAAAAATTTTACCGTTCCCCCCCCCCCCAAAAAAAAAAAAAACATCAACTTTGTCTTATCGTTTTTTCACACTGAACGTAATCAACCTTCTATTTTTCTTTTATTTCCACATCTTCCATTAATTAACGGGCCCATATTGTCTCACTCCCATAACTTCTACTTCCATTTATATTCCGCGTTACTTGTTATTTCCACCTCTTACTCCCATCTTATCCTATTACTCCATATACCATACTGTTCTCCTTACCAAGACAATATATCTCTCACCCTAGTTAGCTTAAGGACCCTGTGATCGTTTATGGGACTTGGTGGCTTCTGATTGCTCCTGTCTGTGCCAAGAAACACGCTCCTTCAATACGGGTGGTGTTTCGTGGCAATGATTGAAGGACTCGCTAACCCCCAATTTTCTGACTACAACACACACAGGGTCCCTTAATGAATCAAACAGCCTTGCAAGGACCAATATATTTTTTTTGCTGATTGAAGGTACTTACATTGTATTTCTCTGTTTTTTTTTTTTTTTTTTTTTTTTTTTTTTGCATGCATTATTATTACTCACGCCTTCGTTGTTCTTGCTTTCTCTTTATTTCTCTCCCCTATTTCTCTCAGTCGTCTTTATCCCTGCTTTTACCTCTTCCCTCTTTCGATTCTCCCTTCTCCATATTCTTGTTTCTTCTCTTCCGCTTCTTCTGTCCTAAATCCTGTTTTAGTAACTTGTATTTTTCCTTATATCCTCCAACACCGATTCCTCCTCTTCCTTTCACGCCCATCCTTTTTTCTCATTTTGTCTTATACGCATGTTATTCTCTCGTCACTTCCCCCTTTTCTTCCTCCTACCATCCCCTTCCCTCCCTCCCTCCCATCTAATTAGCCTCTCCCCTTCTTGCTTACTCTTTATCTCAGTTTCTCTAGTCAGCTGTTCACCTATTCTTTCCTTCCCTTTTCACTCCTTACCACTCCTTGTAGATCCTCACTTCATTTTCCACCATGCCCTCACAAATTTTCCTTTCGCTACCCGTCCCTCACTAACTCCCTCACTAACTCCCTCACTAAATTATAACTCCCTCACTAACTCCCTCACTAACTCCCTCACTAAATTATAACTCCCTCACTAACTCCCTCACTAACTCTCTTTCGTTCCTGCAACACTCTTCTCCTCGACTTTTCTTCCCCAACATCAACAACGTATCCCTCTACTCCCCTCCCCTCTACTCCCTTCCCCTCTACTCCCCTCCCCTTTACTCCCCTCCCCTTTACTCCCTCCCCTTTACTCCTTCCCCTCTCCCATCCCTTCCCCTCTCCCATCCCTTCCCCTCTCCCATCCCTTCCCCTCTCCCATCCCTTCACCTCTCCCATCCCTTCACCTCTCCCATTCCTTCACCTCTCTCATTCCTTCACCTCTCCCATCCTTATATACCTCTCCCCTCTGTTCCTCTCCCCTCCTATCACGTTCCCCTTAACGCCCCTCTACTCCCCTCCCTTTCACGCTCCTCTACACCCCTGCCTCTTCCTCTCTCCCCTTCCCTTGATTCAACATTCTCTCCACCTAAGGCTAAGCTCTCCTTTCCCCTCTACTCTACTCTCCTCTTCTCCTCTGCCCCTCATCCCTTCTCCCCCCCCCCCTCCCACCACCACCACAACACGGCCCAGCCAAATAATTCTCTCTCCAAGCGAGCAAATATTATAGGGATTTTGTGAAGCCATTTATAAAGGGGAC
Source organism: Petrolisthes cinctipes (assembly GCA_033782935.1). NCBI lineage: Eukaryota > Metazoa > Arthropoda > Malacostraca > Decapoda > Porcellanidae > Petrolisthes > Petrolisthes cinctipes. The sequence goes on from JAWQEG010009228.1 coordinate 8,659, forward strand.
CCCCGCCCCCTGGCACGAATTAGGCGCCCCCCCCCCCCCCCTCCTTGACAAATTCGTAGTCAGGAAATCCCTTAATGATTCTGCTTGTTGGTTGGTTGGGCGAGAAGGAGGAAGAATGAAAAATGGAAGGTGAGAAGGAGGGAGAGGGGAGGTAAAGAAGAGGGGAGAACGAGGAAGGGAGAGGGAGAACATGTTGAAGAATAGGGAAAGAAAAGGAGAGGTGAGAGGGATATGTGGAGTAGGAGAGGAGAAAGTGGGAGGTGAGGAAGGGGAATAGGAAGGAAGCGATGAATAATGAAGACGAGGAGGAATAGAAAGAGGAAGGAAAGAGGAAGTATTGTGTAAGAACGACAAGAAGTTGATGAGGGGAGGAGGAGGAAGAAGGGGAAAGGGAGCAGGACTAATATAGGGAAAAAAGGAAAGAATAGATGAGAGAAGTGGAGGGGAAAGGAAAGAGAAGAGCAAAGGTACAAAGTTACGAAGAAGAAGAAAGAGAAAACGAAATGAGAGAGGACAACAGCAAAGAGTTCAAAGAAGGAGGGAAGAAGACGATAAATAAGGAAAGAGAAAAGAAGAAAATTGGAGGTGAATATAGATCAAGGATGATAGAATAAGGACATAAAAGAATACAAGAGATATATATTGAATAAACCAGAGAATGAAGAGGCGGATAAATATAGACAGGGGCAGGGTTTGGAGCAGAAAATTAGAGTAGTCAATGAAACAGAGTAAGAAAGTAGAGGAAAGAGTAGATGTAGAGAAGGAAAGTTAAGGAGTGGAGGGAGGAGGAAAAGGAAGAAGGATGGGGATAAGGTAGGGGAGAAGGTAAGAAGGATGTGGAGGATGGTGTAGGGGAGATTGGGGAAAGGAAAAAGGGGATGGTAATTAATGAAGGAGGGAATAAAGGAGAAGAGTAATGAGTTGAAGAATGCAAAGAGTGAAGGATAGGGAGAGGGTGAAGGGAAGTAGGTGGAGGAGAGGGCAAGGAGTAAAAAAAAGAATAAGGGATGAAGGAAAGTGTAGGAGAGAAAAATGAAATACAAAACAATAGGATAAGAAATAAGGAATGGGGTAGCTTAGAATAATAAGTAAATAGAAGACAGGAGAGGAGAATAGGTAAAGGTAAAGGGTAGAGAATGAAGTAAGGAAGGAGAAGATGGATAAAGGAAGGACAGGTGTTATTACGAGCCTCTTGTTGTCCTCATGGATGTGTTTTCCGTCATAACCTACAACACGGGGAAAAGAATGGAGGAATGGATGTTGAAACTGAAAACCGAATTGGAACTAGATAAATGGATTGATGGATGGATGGATAGTTATGTATAAAGATGTATAGATGGATATTTGGATGGATAGTTAGTTATGCATAAAGATGGATAGATCGATGGATGGATGGATGGATAGTTATGCATAAATATGAATAAATGGATGGATGGATAGTTATGTATGAAGTTGGATGGATGGATCGATGGATGGACTGTGCACGTGGAATAATAATTAAATGAATAAATGTGTGTACAAAGTAGTATGGATGGTTGAATGAACGGACGATTGGAGTAATTAATAAATCATGGATGGACATATGAGTATAAATATATTAATTTAGGCAGATAGATGAGTATATAGATGCATTTTAATATTTATAAACCGATATGTGTTAGGATGAAGGGATGAGTAACAGGATAAATGGATGGATGAATAATGGATAAATGGATGATGCCCTCACTCACCCATTACTACATCACCCAACCCTCAAGCTGAGTGAATTGAGTGAAAAAAATAACAATAATAAATATTTAAATAAATATATAATTACATTACCACTCAATACCTCTTTGTTTGTGACCTTCATAATTTGTACTACATCAGCTTTTATTATACAATTCTAATAACACACTGTACGAATTTTGCAACATTGAAAAGTTGTTTTATGCATCCCAAATCAGGTTAGGTATGATTTATGTCAAGTGATTTAAAACAGTATTTTACAACGTGATTAGGATCGCATAATTTTTTCATATTATGCCTCAAATATCGTTATCATACATTAAAATTGCAGATATTACAGTATATATAGTGTTTACAGATTTAAAAAAAAAGTTTCATTAAAACTATCTTTCGATAATAAAAACGAACAAGAAAAGTTGTACTATTCCTGAGCATGATAACCACACGTAAATATCTGAGGTGGACCCAAAGACTACAGCTGACATTTAATTACAGAAACAGATGGTGTGAGTTATTTGTAGACTTTCTGTGTAAAAATGCAGACGTTAGTAGAATCCTTGGCAATGGGATGACACATTTCTAGGTACAGCCAGTGTAGTGAGAAAATTGGAGGTTAGTGAGTCCTTCAAAAATTGCCACGAAACACCACCTAAAATGAAGGAGCTTTTTTCATGACATAGTCAGGAGGAATCAGAAGCCACCAAGTCTTATACACGATGACAGTGCCCTTATGGGGGTAATAAACTCTTGGTACATTGGGGTTCCTTGATTCCTCTAAACCACACCAGGTAACAGAACCAATCAATAAATATAATGGTATCCTGTTATTTGGACAGTTTTGGAAGAATCAGTTGCTCCAAATTTACCACCAACAATCGTGTAATATTTAACCTTTAATAGAACAAAACAATGCTTATAGTTACATCATGAACCAATGTCGCTATTTTTACGTAATGACATCTAATTTTTTTACTATAATTATATATATATTTATCGTTGTGCAATGCAGGTCAGCAAGTTATGGCACCCAGTACTTTGCATCTTATTCTTATCACGTTTTTATTTTTCATCATCTTATATAGTAGATCTAATCATTTTGGGAGGCAATGACCAGTTTTAGGGTATTTCCTCTTCCTCAAAACCCATTACATTTTTCCACAGGTTCAAACATTTCCATTATATATATATATATCTTTCAAATTCTGGAGCGACGTAGATTAGCACCTTCTTAAAAAATTTCCTGTGAGCCTTTTGTACACCAGCCTTGGCCCTGATTACACGCTGCCACTCACTTTTTGATACTGATAACTCGCTTTTATGAAACTTTGATAGCGTTTTGTGCTTATATCATTTTTTTTATTATTTTATTATTATATAAAATTTATTATTATTATTATTATTATTATTATTAGTAGTAGTAGTAGTAGTAGTAGTAGTAGTAGTAGTAGTAGTAGTATTAGTATTAGTATTAGTATTATTAATATTATTAGTATTATTAGTATTATTATTATTATTATTATTTTTATTATTATTATTATTATTATTATTATTATTATTATTTATTATATTATATTTTTTTATTTATTATTATTATTTGTTTATTTTATTTATTTTTATATTTATTTATTTATTTATTGTTTTATTTATTTTATTTTTTTATTTTTTGTATTCTGGACAGAACGAAAATTTAATTAATGCTGGGATGGCTGTGGGAGCAATATTTGACGAGTGATATTAACTTTCATGCGCTCATTAATGTGTTAAATATTTGGCTTATTATTCATAGCGTTGGTGACTTGATGATGAATTATAATGATGAGAATATTGACCCACATCATAGAAGGGCAGGGCTGGGTAGGATAGAGTTGGGTAGTATAAGATAGGATAGGATAGAATAGGACAGAGTTATATAGGGTAAGGTGGGATAAAATAGTATGTACTGTATATGTGTGTATGTACTGTATGTATGTGTGTGTGTGTGTGTGTGTGTGTGTGTGTGTGTGTGTGTGTGTGTGTGTGTGTGTGTGTGTGTGTGTGTGTGTGTGTGTGTTTATGTACTGTATGTGTGTGAATATATTAGTGTTTGCTTGTTATGAGTTACGTAGGTGGGTTTTTTCTCTAGGCTACCTTCACCATTGTATAGACAGAGTTCCGTGTCTTTGTCAAGTGTTGTTCATATGTCCACGTCTCCACTACCACCATCATCACCCCCTACACAGCTTATGGACTCCAGGCTGTGTATTGTCTAAGCCTCTACTAATTACGTACATACTACACGTTGCATCTGTATACGTGTTCCGTGGTTGGAGTGTTTACCCTTCCATTCCCTCTGTCTGTCATACGAGTACATACGAGGAAGGCCTATACGTGTGTCTATACAGTAGGTTGTTTATGCGTTTGTGTGTTGGCTGTGTGTTTATAGATGTTATATATTTTTTCATGTGTTTGTGTGTTATTGAGTTGTATATATACGACTACTTTTATATATATGTGTTTTCATGCTTTAGATGTAATTATTTTGCTTCTGTTTGGAATTAATTAATGCGTCTGCGCTGAGGGAGGGTGAGGGAGGGAATCACTATAAATGTTGTATAAAATTACCCACTCATTAAATGTGTTTGGTTATAATTGCCGGGTTTAAAGAAGGTGAGTGATGGGTGGTTGGGTGGGGGAGGTGTGTGGGTCATTGACACTTTGATGACGTTTCCGGTATACAGTCCACGAAGCAGATACATTTAATGAAACGCCCATTCCGTTTGATGAACCCCAGGGAAACATTTGATGAAGGTTTAATAATTCCCGTGATGTATTCAGAGTATTGGAGGTTAGTGAGTCCTTCAAACATTGCCTCGAAACACAACCTGTTTTGAAGGAGCTTGTTTCGTGGCATGGTCAGAAGGAATCAGAAGGCACCAAGTCTCATACACGATCCCAGGGTCTTAAAGACTCTTAGTGTTGTTGACGAAGGTGTAGTTAATAATTTGATGTTTGCTTTACTTCTATTGAAGGTTTAAGAGCGTTGTTGACGAAGGTGTAGTTAATAATTTTATGTTTGCCTTACCCCAGGGGACACAGTTGATGAAGGATTAAGAAGAGTGTTGTTGACGAAGGTGAAGATAATATAATGCCTTACTAAACTTTTCATAAATATATATATATGGGAGTAACATTAACATTCTATTATTGTGTTGTTGCAGGTAATCCATCATGGCCTGTGAAATGACCGACTCCTGTACCTCAAAACATAAGGAACTAAGGAAGGTAAAGCCATGATACGTAATAATGAACATTAATGATGGAAATTTCATGATGAATGAGGAACTAATGAAAGAAAGGAAACGGTGATAGGAGAGGGAAGGAGAAATTAACCAGGAAGGGAGTCAGGGTTATTAGGGGAAGGAAGTACAGTCACGAGCACTAATAAGTATTCAAGTATGCTTTGAGTACCTAGAAACAGAAAATAAATACAAAATAAGATCCCCATTGGAATTGGTTCGTTGGTGAATTGGATTATTCAAAGCTTCAACCAAGGTTGTAAACTTATTAGTGCTCGTGAATGTACAATGAAAAAGATTAAAAAAGAAAGTAGATTAGAAAGAAAAGAAATGTTTGAAGGAAAGAAATAAGAATAATTCAAGAAAGAGCATGCAAGCTTTTAAGGACCGTGGAAGGAATCGTTTGAGTGGAATGATGTGGAGGGAAAGAGAAAAAATGAAGACAGAGGAACCGAATAGGATATAAGGGAAGGGAAGGAGAGAATAATGGTTAGGAAAGAGTATTACAAAGAAGAGAGGCAAAAGGGAACGAATAGGATGTAAAGGTTAGGAAGGAGGGATGGACAAAAGGTAGGAAAAAAAGAACATTAAAAAAGATGAAGTAGATGGACAAATAGGATAATAATGGTTGGGAAGGAAGGATGGACAAAAGGTAGGAAAGTGTCTTACTATAATATGGTTGGCTATATCAACCTGGTAATATAAGTTTACAGTTTCGGTCTAAGGTTTTAATATACATGAGATTGATTATAGTAAACATGTGTCAGCTTCCCTCTAGCAGTAAGTCACCTGAATTGAGTTTATTTTTATTTTTTTTTAATCTTTTTTACTTGGCTAGGCAGCAGTTTCAATTGAGTTGAGAGCAGGTTTTCCTTAAGGAGGTATTGCAATGTTGGTAAATCTGGAGCAACTGATTCCTCCAAACTACTGGTCCAAGCAACAGGCCACCATTATTGTTGTTAATATAACTAGTCCTGTTTCCTGCATGGGATACTTTGGAGAAATCAAGGAGCTCTATTGTTCCTCCTTAATTATGCAAAGGATATAATAAGCTAAAGTAAAAAAATATATATAAAAATGGTTACGTATCTGCTTGGGTCGTTCTTATATGTATCGAAACCTTTGACCTCAACTGTACATGCAAAATAATATCCTAGCAGAGGTAAATATTGATGGGAAAATACAGCAACTTCAGAATACGAGACACAGTGACGCCGCCATGACCTATGTTTTAAGGACCCTGTGATCGTGTATGAGTGTTGGTGGCTTCTGATTCCTACAGACCATGCTACGAAACAAGCTCCTTCTCTATAGGTGGTGTTTCGTGGCAATATTTCTAGGACTCGTTTATCTCCAATTTTCTGACTACATCACAGGGTCCCTTAAAAGTGGAAATAAACATGAGGAGTGGGGCCAACGCAAGGGAGGAAGGAATGGTAAATAAACGAAGAGGGAGAGAGGTGAGGACAGATAACAGGAGAGGAAGGAAGGAAGGATGGAAGGACAGAGGAGAATAACGAAATGTGTAAATATAGGAGGGGAGTGAACAGCCAGGTGTTTGAGGGATTAAATAATATAACAATCTTTTATAGATGTGAATTTTGGACCTGAAGGACACGGCTTTTTGTCTATCAACTTTAAAAATAAGAAAAAAAAAAGTACAAAATATATACAAATACATAACATGAATAAAACTTATCTAACAATTCTACAACTTGAAATAATAATGGTAATAATAATACTAATTAACAATAATACGATAACAATAACAACAGAAATCATCAACTACAAACACAACATTGGAACTCATGGCAATAATAGCAATAGAAAAAAAGACATACACAAATAAAATATAACCCTACGATACAATAACAAATGACCACTTCAACTCTACGATATATACACACACACATAACCCCCTCAACTCTTATATACAAATGTGCCGACCCCCCCAAACTAACTCCAGTCCAGCCCCGTAATGACCAACAAAATAACAACAAATTCAACCTTGAGGCCATTTTTTGCATGCACCAACTGAGGGCCATTTGTTGTCTGGGTAATTAAAAGTCCCATTAAGAGACCTAATTAGAGGAAAATGACACTTGTTTCCGGGTGGTGGAGGAGAGGTGAGGGAGGGAGGGATGGAGGAAAGTGTGGATGAAGAGGAGGTGGATGAGGAAGGTGTGTGAGGATGAAGAGGTGGGTGGTGGATGAGGAAGGTGGGTGAGGATGAAGAGGTGGGTGGTGGATGAGGAAGGTGTGGTGATGAAGAGGTGGTGGATGAGGAAAATGGAGCGTGATGGTGGAAGAATGGAGGAAAGAGATATGGTTTCTCATACATACATACATATATACATACACACATACATACATACATAGACAAGAAAATACAGAGGTGTTAAGAGAAGGGGATAGGAGAAACAATACCAATACACACAATAAAGCCAGAGAGGGGAAAGTTGCCAGAACAGGAGACAGAGAGAAAAGCTAAAAAGGAAGAAAGTGGAAGAGGGGGAGGAAGATGATGAGAAAGCACACCGAGATAATGAAACTAAGATTGATTGAGTAGAGGCAATGGAGTGTGATGGGAAGGGGGAAGAAGGTGGATTTAGTTGTATGAGAAAAGAAGTGAAATGGAAGAGATAGATCCGTAGAATAGACTGATTAAGGGATGGATGGGGGGATGGATTAGGAGATGGATAGATGGATACATTTAGATGGAGTGTTATAGATAGAGGGACCGGAAAAATGATAAGAAAATAATGAAGGACAAACCAGGATTTTAGAGGAAAAAGGAAAGAAAAGAGGGAAGGAAGAGAAAGAGAAAAAGTTGAAGGGAGTGGAGAGGATACACCCGGGATGAAGGAAGAGAAGGGAGAGACACAAAGGAGGAAATGCCCGAGGGAAAATGGATAGAGGGAGAGGAGGAGGAGAAGTGAAAGAGGAATATAAAGACACATAGATAAACAGATACATTGCTATTGAGTATGACATATAAATATAGATGGGTAATGAGACATATAGGAGAGTAGGAAGGAAAGAAATTATTGATTTGTTTTATATATAGAAGGTAGGTAGGTAGGTAGACACATATATATATATATATATATATATATATATATATATATATATATATATATATATATATATATATATATATATATATATATATATATATATATATATATATATATATATATATATATATATATATATATGAGAGAGAGAGCTTACATGATTGTGGTGGGAAAATAATCAGTCGTTCCATTTTCTCGTGTGTCTACCACTGATTCCCTAATTCCTTCACCCCTCCCTCCCCCTTCATCCCCACCCCCTTTCATCCCCACCCCCTTTCATCCCCACCCCCTTCCAACCACTGTACTCTGTCATCATTTATTGTGCTGTGGATGCTTAACATTCATTACAGTCCACCAGTGCAATATTACTTTAATATAATTCGAAACCTCTTCAATATATGGCAAACTTTTTTTTTTCTATGGTCTTTAGAGCTTCTATAACAGATTCATTGAAAATTTGTAGGATAAGACTGGCTTTTTGTCTTTCAACTCTTTTCAACTCTTTGTTAATTAAAGTGTGAGCGCAGCATATATTGACAGCCAACCTGGAATGACTCATACTCAAGCCAGCCTACCAGCGGTCAGGCCTTATAGTACGGAGGGCAGTGTTCCATATCTTCTTCCACTCTTTATCCCCTTTCACCCCTACCCTACCTGTCCACAGCCCTCTGTACAGAATACTATAGTACAGAGGGCAGTGGCCTGTCTCTACCACTGCTCACCACTTCCTTACCTGCCTTCCCTGTGACCTCACCCTAAGCTGGATTTCCTGGACCTCTCCCTGGCTCTTCTTACCTCCTCTCTTTATCTATCTATCTATCTATATTTATCTCTATCTACCTATCTATTTACCTTGTGTGTTTTTATATTCCTCTTTCTCTCCTCCTTCTCCTCTCCCTCTATCCATTTTCCCTCGTGTATTTCCTCTCTTGTGCTTGTGTCTCTCCCTTCTTTTCCTCCATCCCGGGTGTTCCCTCTCCACTCCCTTCAACTCTCAACTTTTCCCCAACACTCTCCAACCTTTTACTTTTCCTTCAGCAGTCTCCTCCCTCTCCTCTTTCTCCGTTCTCTCTCCTCTTTCTCCTTTCTCTCTCCTCTTTCTCCTTTCTCTCTCCTCTTTCTCCTTTCTCTCTCCTCTTTCTCCTTTCTCTCTCCTCTTTCTCCTTTCTCTCTCCTCTTTCTCCTTTCTCTCTCCTCTTTGCCCCTCTATCTCTCCCCTCTCCCCTTTTATATTTTATTTATGTTTTCTCTTCTCTTCATCTCCTTTCTTTTACCTTCTCATTCCTGCAGATCTTCCCGCTGCATTTGTTCTGTTACAAAAAGCGAGTAGAACAATTTCTCGCTAAACTTTCCTCGTGTATAACTATTTCCTTTTTAATGGGATTGTATAGGTACAGTCACGAGCACTAATAAGTATCCAGCTTTGCTTGAAGCTTTGAACAGTCCAATTCACCAACGAAGAATTTCCAATGGAGATCTTTCGGTGCATTATTTACTGTCTCTGTGTACTCGTAGCACACCTGAATACTTATTAGTGCTCGTGACTGTACATATACTGTGCTATGTAACATGGTCTATAAATGCCAAAAGCATAGCGTTACACAGCTAGGCTATGCAGAGTTACCTATATTTTGAGATACTGTTCCAAAAAGATTTATTATGGTCTGAAGTTAAACATGATAAGTTTCTGAGATGTTGTAAATATAATACTGAAAGTTTCTGCTCCTCGGATCTGGTTCATTTTTTGGTAAATCGGGTTATGTCTGAAAATATTAAATACAGCATTGTTTGTGTACCACCCTTGCTTCATCCCCATTACCTTTCTATCAACCCCTACCCCTTTTCCCCTTTCTCCAACCTCACCCTCTGTCCCCAATTACACCACCTCCAATCTGTCCCTCTATCCTCTCCATTGACCACACCTCCCGTCCTTTCCTCCAACCTAATTTTCTGTCTCCTCTACCAACCCCAACTTCTGTTTTCTTTAGCAACCACCTGTCCCCTCCTCCTCCTCCTCCTCCTCCTCCTCCTCCTCCTCCTCCTCCTCCTTTCTGCACTGCATTCTTCTCTCCACACCCTCTCCTCCTTTACACCACTTCTCACACTCACTACACCTTTCATCTCTTTTCATTCCTCCTTCTGCTTCTCTCTTCTTCTCTCGTGTCCTCCAGTACGTCCCTCCTCCACACACACATTCTCCCTCCTCCTCATGTCACCTCACCACCTACCTCCAATTTTTTTTCCCACTTCCACATTATCAAAAATAGAATCTTGCACAACATTTCATTCACACCTTTCGTTTTATACCTGCACAATTCTCCCCAAACACTTTCACCTACTACAACCACTCACATCTACCACAACCACTCACATCTACCACAATCTCCAGTTACTCATCACAACCACTCAACGCTACCACCTTCAGTCTACCATTCTCCTCAACCATCTTCATCTATCACCCTCACCAACCACAAGCACCTGCTACTTTCCTCATTTACCATCATCTACCACATTCCCAAACTTCTCTCCCCATCCACCCTCAAAATAATGACCCTTCCCTCCTCCAATCACGTCCCCCATCATTCCATCCTCTCCTCTAATCCCCAATCTCTCTCATTCCCTCCCCTGCTGCTGCATCCTCCTCCCCTGTCACCCTCCTTCACCTGTCTGGCACCCTTCCCTCCTCACCTGCCTGGCACCCTCCTTCACCTGCCTGGCACCCTTCCCTCCTCACCTGGCCTAATGATGCCCAACTACGGTAATGGGTCAGGTATAAAAGGGGGTCTGACCGTGAACTGACTGATGTGTGGTGGCCAGAGGGGTTACCGGGAACAGAGTCAGCCATGCGTGTGTTTGTCCAGGGAAAGGAGGAAGAGGAAAGGAGGAGGAGAAAAAATAGTTAGTGGAGAGAGATAGTGGTAATGCTGGTGGTGGTAGCATAAGTAGTAGTAGTGGTGATGGTAGTTATTATGGTGGTGGTGGTGGTGGTGGTGGTGGTGGTAGTAGTGGTGGTTAGGGTGGTGATGGTGTCGGTGGGGTGGTGGTGGTGATGATGGTGATGGTAGTAGTCGTGGTGTTGATGTTGCTGTTGGTGGTGATGTTGGTGGTGAAAATGTTGTTGAAAAGGATGATGATGATGATGGAGAGGCAGAAGGGGGGGAGGAAGAAGAAGAAGAAGACTAGGAGGAGCTGAAGTGGTGGAGAGAATTAGGAAGAAAAGGAGGGTGAGAGTAGATGGAAATGTGATGAAAAGGAACAGAGAGACGAAGGATAATTACACTGGATTACATTGTGGCTTTCTAGCTGCAACACACCACCTCTTGATCCGCACGTGATCGCCGTTGCAATCCGATAATAATGATGTACAGGGTGTGAGGAAAAGAATAATAAACTAGAAGACTGGAGAAATATTAGGGAAATGAGAAGGTATAAATGGAGGAAAGAAAGAGAAGGTGAGAGGAGGCTAACAAGGCAGGGAGAGAGAGAGGAGGAAGGAGAGGAGAGGCTAATGGAGAGGGACGATGAGGAGGTGAAAAAAGAAAGAGGGGAAGAGAGTATAATGGAGAGAGATGAGGAGGAGGGAGAGGAGGACATAGAGCAAGAGAATGAAGAGGAGAAAATAGAAGAGAAAAAGGATCGTAAGAAAACATGTAAAAAGGAAAAGAAAGAAAGGAAAGAGATAATAAGATGGAGGAAACGAAGGAAGAGGAAAATGGATTAGTGGCAAGAAATGATGAGTAGCGGAAGGGAATAGAGGAAAAAAAAAAATAGATGAAAATGGAAGCGGTAGGTAGGCAGGTAAGAGAAAAGTTATGATGTGAGAATGAAATGAGGAAGAGAGGTGGGTTTTATTTGGCAACACTGAACAACTCTTTCCAACAGCCCTGAGGGGAAAGACTATCAGAGCTAAGCCACTAGTTTAGTAATGGCATCTGTAACTTTGTGAAAGGTAAAGGTGGTCGAAAGAAAAAGTTTAAGGAAAAATAGAATAAGTAGAGAAATATAGAAGGATGAGAACCAGAAATAGAAAAATATAGAAGGATGAGAACAAGCAATAGAAAAATATAGAAGGATGAGAACCAGAAATAGAAAAATATAGAAGGATGAGAACAAGAAATAGAAATATATAGAAGGATGAGAACAAGTAAATAATTACAGGAGGTGTAGTTAGATGACTGACTGAAACCTTTACCACCTGGCAGTACACATGTTGACGGAAAAGCTCTCGTTGTTTGTGCCCAATGGCTTACGTATTATTTCTGACAACACCTAGTAATGTGGGAGGATTGGTATGTCATCAGGTGTGAATCATTTAATATTACTCAAATCATGGAACACAACACCCTGTGATATCTATACATAGAGAAACAAATTTATGGAACCACAATGCTTAGTACATGTGGGACGTCGTTATAAGATTTTAAATGTATAATGTAAATATCACTAAGCATACGAACAAGATTTCTCCCTAACAGTCGCTATGGTAAACATATTCACTAATGACTACCAACATGCACCAGGTCAGACCTTCCTTCCCCTGTAACAGTCGATCTATGAGAATGTATACCTCATCATATAAATGGCACCCATAACATTTTAATCAAGTGTGCATACTGTCACCCTTGTTCTTATTGTATGTGCAAAGCTGTTTATATAAAATACTGGTATTGGGGCACTAGGTAGGGGAGAGAAGAGACCATTAAAGAAGAGTCACCTGTCCTTTAGTCTGGAAATAAGAGCAGCAGTAGAGAGTACATCCGGGTTGGCAGGTATTAATGTATAGTGTGACAGGTGAGGGATGGTCCACTATGATACTCTTACAGTTTCATTATATTTATATCCCTACTCCTTCACCTGATAACTATTTACAGTACAAAAACATAAAACTTGTGATGATGATGATGGTAACAATTTTGATTATCATAATCCCATTACAATTGATGCAATTTCAAAATAATAATAATTTGATAATGTTATTAATAGTATTAATTGATAATTATAATAATGATTATAATTGTATTTATAATTATAATTGTAATAATAATTGTAATGACAATTACAATTACAAATATATCATTACTAATAATAATAATAATAACAGCAACACAAACAATGATGACAATAAAATAGTAATATTCAACAGCATCGTCCAGCATTGTAAATAGATGAGATTATTTACCACACTCCACCACCACCACCATTATTACTGTTGTGTGTGTGTGTGTGTGTGTGTGTGTGTGTGTGTGTGTGTCAGTAACTAGGGCAAAGGTTTGGTTCTCCCATTCGCCATCCCTATGATTGATGAGGGGGTATATATGGTCGCTAGGTCCCCCTTTACTCCCTCTCCGTCTGGTGGTTCATATAGGGGTTGGATGGGTACATGGTCATGGATAATGAATGGGGGGGTGGGGGTGATAGGTCTGTGAATGAGGGCATGGATAGATGGATGAATAAATTGGTGGATGGATGGATAAATAGATACACAGATAGATGGACGGATAGATATACAAATAAATAAATGTATGGATGATGATACCGAGATAAAAGGATGAATAGATGGAGATCGATAGTGGGTACAGATATACAGAAAGACAGGCAGGTTAGAGAGAGAGAGAGAGAGAGAGAGAGAGAGAGAGAGGAGAGAGAAGAGAGAGAGAGAGAGAGAGGCGATGTAGAGTGTGGGCAATTCTGACTCGTATAATGGTTCCCCTCTCACTATGGATACACGTGTTACCCTTTGTATCGTACAGTAGGGTGGGCGAGGGGAAGGGTGAGGGTGGGAGGATGAGGGGAAAGTAATGGTGCAAGACTAAGGTTGGTGTGTGTGTGTGTGTGTGTGTGTGTGTGTGTGTGTGTGTGTGTGTGTGTGTAAGAGAGGGAGTTATGGGAAAGAGGGGAAGGATGGGCAATGAGTGGGGATAATGAGGGGTGGGTGAATGAATGATGAGTGGTGGAGGTGGAGGTGGTAGTGGTGGTGGTGGTGAGTAGAGAGGGGAGAAACGGTGAAAAGAAGGAAGGAAGGAAGGAAGGAATGAAGGAAGTGGAAGGGGAATAATAATAATAATAATAATAATAATAACAATAATAATAATAATAATAATAATGGTATATCTAGTAGGGAGAAATGATGAAGGAATAATAAATAATAATAATAATAATAATAATAATGGTATATCCAGTAGGGGGAAATGATGAGGGTGAGTGAGAGAGATGAGAAGAGTATATTGACTGAATGAGGACAAACGGGAGTAGGGAAAGTAAATAAGGAAGGAAGGAAGGAAGATTGCGCCTCCGGATAAGTAAGATTGAGTGTAATGCGCAATAGAGGAGGGATTAGGGGAAAACAGCAAGTAGAGAGAGAGGGTGAGAGAGAGAGAGGAGAGGAGAGTACATGGAGGGTGAGAGAATGGTGAAGTGAGCGTGAGAGGATGGTGAAGTAAGGGTGAGAGGAGAGGAGAGGGGAGAGCGTAGAAAGAATGCGAGGACGAGAGAGGGAGGAAGAGTGGGAGAGTGAAGTGAAAATTCTGAGAAGGACGAGAAAGAGGTTTTGGGGCCGCTGAAGGGGGGGGGAGTGAGAGAAAAAAAATTGTTGAAGGCACGAGGCAAGGGGAAAGGGGGGTGGGGGTAGCTGTTAAAAGAGGAAGTGGGGGTGGGGGTTATGTATGGAAAAGGGGCTGAAGTGAAGGTAGCTTGGAAATTGTGCATAAAAGGGTGATAGAAATAGAAGAATGTAACTGATGAGAGAGAGAGAGAGAGAGGAGAGAGAGAGAGAGAGAGAGAGAGAGAGAGAGAGAGAGAGAGAGAGAGAGAGAGAGAAATATAGCCAGATGTAAATAAGGAAGTAGTTGAGAGAGAGAGAGAGAGAGAGAGAGAGAGAGAGGAGAGAGAGAGAGAGAGAGAGAGAGAGAGAGAAGAGAGAGAGAGTAGAGAGAGAGAAAGAGAGAGAATATGAAGACCAAAAGTGGCTATCTCTGCCTTTTCTGTTGACCCATAATATAGGCCTAATGGGAAAGGAGATGGAATGAAGAATGTGGTAAAAAGAAAATAAGTTTAAGGAAATATTATATATAATTAGTAGAAAAATATAGAAGGATTTGAGTAGGTAAAAGATTAAAGAAGGTTTAGTTAGATGACTGATGGATGGAAAAGGAGAAAGGAAAAAATAGAGTTATGGAAGAAGAGACATGGAAGAGAAAAAGGAGGAAATAAATTAGGAAGATGACAGAAAGGCAGGGGATAACAGGGAAAAGGAAAGGAAAGAAAGAAAGGTTGAAACTAGGGAACAAGAAACTTAACAAATATAACAAAAAGATTAGTAGGGGGAGCCATAACAAATAGAAGTAAAAATCGAATGGACCGAACACGAGAAAGAAAAAACTGAAGAAGAAAATGAGGGTTGAAAGAAAATTGGAGATAGGAGTGAAGAAAATGGAGGAGGAGTGAGTAAGATGAGGGGGGATCAAATAAAGGAT
>JAWQEG010009229.1:0-35175 GCA_033782935.1 Petrolisthes cinctipes
CGGTCCATTCCATTTGTTGTTATGTTTACATTACTAACCTCACCATAGTGTATCGGGGTCATCATTTGTTGTATGTTTACATTACTAACCTCACCATAGTGTATCGGGTCCATCATTTGTTGTTATGTTTACATTACTAACCTCACCATAGTGTATCGGGTCATCATTTGTTGTTATGTTTACATTACTAACCTCACATAGTGTATCGGGTCCATCATTTGTTGTTATGTTTACATTACTAACCTCCACCATAGTGTATCGGGTCCATCATTTTTGTTATGTTTACATTACTAACCTCACCATAGTGTATCGGGTCCATCATTGTTGTATGTTTACATTACTAACCTCACCATAGTGTATCGGGTTCATCATTTGTTGTTATGTTTACATTACTAACCTCACATAGTGTATCGGGTCCATCATTTGTTGTTATGTTTACATACTAACCTCACCATAGTGTATCGGGTCCATCATTTGTTGTTATGTTTACATTACTAACCTCACCATAGTGTATCGGGTCCATCATTTGTTGTTATGTTTACATTACTAACCTCACCATAGTGTATCGGGTCCATCATTTGTTGTTATGTTTACATTACTAACCTCACCATAGTGTATCGGGGCCATCATTTGTTGTTATGTTTACATTACTAACCTCACCATAGTGTATCGGGTCCATCATTTGTTGTTATGTTACATTACTAACCTCACCATAGTGTATCGGGTCCATCATTTTGTTGTTATGTTTACATTACTAACCTCACCATAGTGTATCGGGTCCATCATTTGTTGTTATGTTTACATTACTAACCTCACCATAGTGTATCGGGTCCATCATTTGTTGTTATGTTTACATTACTAACCTCACCATAGTGTATCGGGTCCATCATTTGTTGTTATGTTACATTACTAACCTCACCATAGTGTATCGGGTCCATCATTTGTTGTTATGTTTACATTACTAACCTCACCATAGTGTATCGGGTCCATCATTGTTGTTATGTTTACATTACTAACCTCACCATAGTGTATCGGGTCCATCATTTGTTGTTATGTTTACATTACTAACCTCACCAAGTGTATCGGTCCATCATTTGTTGTTATGTTTACATTACTAACCTCACCATAGTGTATCGGTCCATCATTTGTTGTTATGTTTCATTACTAACCTCACCATAGTGTATCGGGTCCATCATTTGTTGTTATGTTTACATTACTAACCTCACCATAGTGTATCGGGTCATCTTTTCAAGAAGTGGACGGTAATCCTCCTTTGAAGTAGAGTCTTTTACAATGTTTTCAATGTAGTGCAGGCTCCTTGTCCTTCCCATCAATAAACGCTTACCAACAAATATTTAGCTTAGGAGTGACCTTTGATAAATACGGGCCCAAAGTGTAGCTAATCAACGAACCACAAATATTAATGATATGTGTCTGTAAAATTCATCCAGATTCAAACAAACCTGGTGCTGCTATAACTGAATTCATAGTCATTACCACTGCGTCTCAAACTTTGCCCTGGCACACGTGTTTATTTAATACGAGCAGGTAGGTAGCCTATAGGGATGGTACTGTACCGTGTGTGTGTGTGTGTGTGTGTGTGTGAGAGAGAGAAAGTTGGTTTTGTTGGAGTTTTGTGTTTGTGTGTGTTGGAGAGTTGCTTTGGGGATAACTGGGTACATTATACACATGTAGTTACGGTCTTAATGGTGTAACACAATTTTAGTGTAATAGAAGTGCCTTGTATCCTCAAAGTATACCAGTAAACCCTATACCATATTAACACAAATAATGGTGTCCTGTTGCTTGGAATAGTTTGAAGGGATTAGTTGCTCCAGATTTACAAGCACTGTAATGCCCACTTAATTAAGTTCTGTTGAATAGCATGCAATTAAAGGGAGACTCACTTGTGGTGAATTGGAGGGCTACTAATTTCTACCAACTCTGCCAGCATACAGACGACTCAATGTTACTGATTGGGGATTCAGTTTCGTGTCATAATTGGAGAAACCTGCATGCCTCAATTATATTGTCATGGGTGTCCTCTAATAGTCATACAGTGTTGGTATATCTGAAACAAGTGATTCCTCCAATCTGTTTGGTTAATTCCCACGAAACAATCCCAGATTAACAAAAATAATGGTGCCTTGTGTTTTGAATCATTTGGAGGAATTAATTGCTCAGAATTACGAGCCTTGTGCGTCCCTCTTAAAGAACCAAATGTGATTTTGTGGATGAAGTGGTGCAGCAAGTATTTGTTTACCGTCACCATTAACATGTTTACCTCGGCACAGATTGTCATGTTTATTTACTTCGTATTTTTTGTTTGTCTATCTTTCGTTTATTTTTCTGCTTTGTTTTTGTTTTTGTTTTGTGTGTTTATCTGTTTGTTAGTAGGATGAAACACAATGCTACGTGTGGATCTCGGAATATTATACCAAAAGGCAACACGTGATTAACTGCAACACGTGATTAGATATTTTGTGAGATCCGAATGTGGATATGACTCCAGCAATTCTGTATATATAATTAAAATTGAAGGTTAAATATTGGTGGCAGTTCCTGTAGACCAGGGATGCACAATGTGGCCCTCAAGCAACCCTCTGGTAGCCCTTAGTAGGTAATAAATAGTAAAACATAACAACAACCAACAAGAGTTTAAACCCAACATAAAGAAGCTTGTCTATAAATCACAGTGTCAAACATCGCATTAAGAAGACTGTGTCATGTATGTCAGGTAAGGATTAATCATAGTTTTGTAACGTAATGGATTAAGTCAATAAGTTTTTTATTTTTACCATTAAGCACCTAAAATTTCTACATATTTATTTGCTTAACATAAATCTTGCGTCCCTCAGTGAGTTTTAAGTTTGATCATGTGGGCCGAGGAGCCCAAAAGGTTGTGCATCCCTGCTGTAGACGTTTACACCTTTTAAAAAGTAGAAATACGGTTCAGAAAAAAAAAGTAATATGCTACGTCTCTGGGCAAATCGTGTTGAAATGCAACTATAGTAATGAAATAAATCGTATGCAACTACTGTATATTAATTAAATTAATCGTATGGGATGTTCAATGTTGACCATGGTCTGCGGTCTCCAAACGAGTTGTTCCGAAATCTTTGTTCACCAAGTAGATAGTATAAGTATAATTCAAGTACTACTGTTCTTATATCAGGGAAATATTATGTTATTATCCTTGTTTGATCCATCAGTATGTGTTCTGCCAGTGTTAACATCACATCTACTGTGTGTACGGGTGGTGAGAACAATTCACACATACAAACAGCTATGGTACTAAAAATATATTTGGTAACTTGCGATTAAACTGTTCACCATCTCCATTCCTAAACCTTCCCTCTTCTCCTTCAGAAAGACAAATTATTATCCGAGGCATCACAGCATCCCTATGGGTTACTAAGGTCGTAATGATGAGGGAAGATCATTTTACATATTAGAAACCATTATATGCACATGTTTAGTATCTGCAGTGCTCGCCAGCTGTTCACCCCTGGATATTTCCTGTCACCAGCCATAATATGTATGCAGGTCTTATTGATGTTTGGAATCATCGGACATACCACTGAACCAATTACAACGTATATCCCATATCATACTTGCTGGAGCTCGTTTAATATTCCATCAGACTATTCGATACAGAGCTGAATTCTTATTGTGACTTGTGACTGTACGCAGAGGGAATAGAGTGAGTAAAAACGTCAAGGAAGACAGAGATCACAGAAGCTTTCCTTTGGTTAAGTCAGCCTTTTTGGTAGTGTCTTTTGGCTCTAGTTAAGTCAACTGAAATAACCTTATCTAAATTTGATAGGTAATAATGTGTCTGTTTTTGTGTCTGATACACTCGTCCCGTCTTAAGGTCATATTCATTTTGTCCCTTCGAGGGGAATTGAACAAGTTATCCTGCAAATCCAGGCGGATGTGTTGAAAATTCTTTCTATATTTTCACTGTTCCTTTGTTACACTAGACTGACCTTCCACCCTTGGTGTTCGCCTCTCAAACAACTTTTCTTTCCCTGAAAATCTATGCACAGACATTATTTGGATGTTGGTAATTCATTTTTCCTTCTACCTTTTCTGGCCAGGTTTGAGTGGGCAATTCTTTCCTTGTCGACACGTCTATCAGAAATAATTTGATATCCTGTTTGTCTATAATACCATATCTGTCTGTTTGTCTGTCTATGGGTTTTCATCTCCATAAATATTACGTGTAGACCCATTGAGTTAGAAATGATCTTTATAAAGTATTAAAGGGAGAGAAACTCGTGATTGTAACCTGGAGGACTACACGAGGCAAGGTTGTCATCCTTGATATTTTCACACAGTTTGAATGTTTTAGGAAGGAGAGACGAGGGACAGTCATAGGTTGCCTTGCTCACCACGTAAAAAGAATAAGTGGTGAATGACGTGTGTGTCAAAGGGCATTTTGGCCACTCGTGCCTGTATTGAACGATCTCACAAAGCTGACACCACCTTAAATAACATTACAGGATATTGAAGGAATATGTTCGTTTTGAAGAGAGAGAGAGAGAGAGAGAGAGAGAGAGAGAGAGAGAGAGAGAGAGAGAGAGAGAGAGAGAGAGAGAGAGAGACAGAGACAGAGACAGAGACAGAGACAGAGACAGAGACAGAGACAGAGACAGAGACAGAGACAGAGACAGAGACAGAGACAGAGACAGAGACAGAGACAGAGACAGAGACAGAGACAGAGACAGAGACAGAGACAGAGACAGATTAAATCCAGTACACAGTATAACACGTCTAGTTTAAAATAAAATATATAAAGTGTTAGAAGTAAGTAAAGACACAAAAATGACTGAGAGCCAAGATATTATGCAGGACAAATGGCCTTATTTCCAATAAATGTGAAACTGATAGACAGACAGACACACAGACTGCCAGACAGACAGACACACACACACAGACTGCCAGACAGACAACGAGGTTCAAATATGCACAAGACATTCTCCTCATTGACTTACATTTCTATATAGCATGTAGTCAGTCAGGCAGAACGAAGCAAATGTGAACAAGTCTTTTTTCTCATTCACTCACTCACTCAATCAATCAGTCTTTACCCTCATTGACTCACTCACTCACCCATTCTCTCACTCACTTATCATACAAAACAAACCAAAAATGCACCACTCTCTCCTCACTCACTCACTCACTCACCAGTCTTTCCTCTCATTGATTAACTCTCTCACTCACTCATTCACCATACAAAAAGAATCACAAATGCACAATTCTTTCTCCTCCTTCACTCACTTATAGTTTAGTCACCACGCAGTCAGTTAGTCAGTCAGTCAGTCAGACATAACTCAACACACCCCAGTATCCATCCACACACTCCACTGTTTCCTTATTTAATCCCCAAACCCTTCATACAAGAGACATCTGAGGAGTGCGTGGTAAGAGACACAGACGAGACCAATATTTTGCCTACCAATTAATTATCTATAGAGACTTTGAGGTTCTTTCTCTTTACGTTTTTTTGTTGTTGCTGTTTTACATTTACCTGTGTTGTGTTTTGTCTTTCCAGCGGGTTGTTGTTTGATCTATTATTTTCGTAGTTTGTGGTTTTGTGTGTGTTAGATATAATTTTATATTCTTTTGTATATACATTCCTTTTCTTTATTCTTTCCTTTGTATATTCTTTCGTTTATTTGTTTTTCAAGTTTGTTAATTCTTTCCTTAATTGCTTCTCATGTTTTGCTAATACTTAAAAGCTGGTTGGTTGGTCTGAATATTTTGTTACTGGATTACAGCCAATGAGAAGTCAGTAGGCAACAGGAAACATCTAAAGTACTCTGACCTGAAAAATTAACATTCAGGTGATATGTTTCCTGGGACAGTCTGGAGGAGTCAATGACCCTCCAATTTACCCTCCTAACCTAACCTAACCTAACCTAACCTAACCTAACTTAACTTAACTTAACTGAACTGCAGAAGATGAAGCTAAAGTCTTCGGTAAGAGCCTCACTTATTTCACTGTCATTTTTGTAGACTAAAGGATAGAACAGTGGTCATAATAAGGTTGGATCAAGCGAGACGGCTATCCACGAGTTCATTTTAAAGGTGTGATTGCATAGCGGGAATAGGTAAGGGCAGATATGTGTGTTTGTGTGATATTTTTTATAGAGATTCGAGGGCATTTTTTTTTTTTAGGGCTGGATATGTTAATTAAAATTATCGATTCAAGTGAAGTTGCATATCTATTTCACACACACATTTGAATTAGTAATCAATGTAGTACAAGGATAATTTTCATTGATATATATATATACGACCATTTCAATAAAGCGGAACGTGTGTACAATTTTCACAGGTTGGCTGGATATGGAATGCTAATATTATAAACTTACTTTTATGTATTTTTCCTTACCAAACGTCTGGCCTATATAACCAACTGGACGCTTAATTCCTGTCGTGAATAATTTAATAAATTAGTGTGTATTATAGTATAATCTTCTGGACACACACACACACACACACACACACACACACACACACACACAAAGCGCTCTTGAGTATATTTCATGTTATCCACGTACCTTCCCCTCCTCCTCTTAGTGATCACTAATATTATACTAATCAGAATAACATTAAGCTGTGTATATTTGTTAGTAGTGATAGAAATGAGTAACAATATAACCAACTGCATCAACTTACACAACAGTTAAAAAATTAATAAGATACATTTCAGAACTCTTCGCCTGTCGCAGTGTAATCAAAACATGTATCCAAAATACAACTATAACACTTATCACTATAAACTGAAGCAAATTATATGAGACCACAACATTCACAAATTTGCTGCCAATCATTAATAAACAAACACCAGCATAGATTTACCCAGAAAGTTATTCCTGCTGAGTTCTCTTACAATTTTTGCATATGCATATTGCCTGTATGTACGAATTTAAAATAACTACATGAAATTAGCACACAGCCTATCTTATATGTATGCACCTCAGATAATTGATAAGATGATGGTAGAGACGATCAGCTGGTGTAGTCAGTCACAATTGCATCACATTTTTCCTAAGAGATGTTTTATGCATACAAAATATTTCACTAATGTATATTTTACTAAGAGTGATATTATGTAGAGTTTTACATAACTTACCAGTATATAGCGACACAGATTATATCAGTACAGCTGGGACTTACACCGAGTGAAGTAATACTTTCTTTCCAAGCCTTATCAATAAGGTCTGTCACACGCCATACTACATGTGTGTTCCCTGATAAACCCTTAGTCAACCCCAGGTTGAAACCCCCTGGTCTGTACTGGTAAACAAAATTGAATTTGCATTTTTCTGTGTTCGCAAAATATTCTGGCAGAAGAGGAGTATTAAACGATGGTGAATATGATATTAGTTGATATTATGATGTTGGTGATGATCACTATGATGGTAACATTTATATCAGTGGTGTCCATAATGTCAGTGGTGTCCATAATGTCAGTGGTGTCCATAATGTTGGTTGGGTCCATAATGTCAGTGGTGTCCATAATGTCAGTGGTGTCCATAATGTCAGTGGTGTCCATCATGTCAGTGGTGTCCATAATGTCAGTGGTGTCCATAATGTTGGTTGGGTCCATAATGTCAGTGGTGTCCATAATGTCAGTGGTGTCCATAATGTCAGTGGTGTCCATAATGTTGGTTGGGTCCATAATGTCAGTGGCGTCCATAATGTCAGTGGTGTCCATAATGTTGGTTGGGTCCATAATGTCAGTGGTGTCCATAATGTTGGTTGGGTCCATAATGTCAGTGGTGTCCATAATGTTGGTTGGGTCCATAATGTCAGTGGCGTCCATAATGTCAGTGGTGTCCATAATGTCAGTGGTGTCCATAATGTCAGTGGTGTCCATAATGTCAGTGGTGTCCATAATGTTGGTTGGGTCCATAATGTCAGTGGTGTCCATAATGTCAGTGGTGTCCATAATGTCAGTGGTGTCCATAATGTCAGTGGTGTCCATAATGTTGGTTGGGTCCATAATGTCAGTGGCGTCCATAATGTCAGTGGTGTCCATAATGTCAGTGGTGTCCATAATGTCAGTGGTGTCCATAATGTCAGTGGTGTCCATAATGTCAGTGGTGTCCATAATGTTGGTGGTGTCCATAATGTCAGTGGTGTCCATCATGTCAGTGGTGTCCATAATGTCAGTGGTGTCCATAATGTTGGTGGTGTCCATCATGTCAGTGGTGTCCATCATGTCAGTGGTGTCCATAATGTCAGTGGTGTCCATCATGTCAGTGGTGTCCATAATGTCAGTGGTGTCCATAATGTCAGTGGTGTCCATCATGTCACTGGTGTCCATAATGTCAGTGGTGTCCATCATGTCAGTGGTGTCCATAATGTCAGTGGTGTCCATAATGTCAGTGGTGTCCATCACCTCAACCATGGCCGTCTAATGTTGTATAAAACTTCATTCTATGACATGTAATTAATTTCACATTCAATAAAGGGAACCCATTTTCTTTGATGATTGCTTCAGCGTAAATATATAGTCCGCTCGGAGCACATCTATTTAGGTTGAGAGTATATTTACTGAAGAGGGGCGCAAATTGATGTGTTTGTTTTTGCTGGTGAGTGTAATCACCTCATACCTCCCATTACGACCATCTCAAGTCCACACATAAAACCCACGAATACTTAGATTAATAATTCCACTCACATGCACGATAAGAGGAGAGTAAATAAAGGAAGGAGAGGACGGGGAGGGAGAACTTACTCACTTTACATATACATATTTCCCTCTATTCACGTTCTCCCCTCTTGGCTCTATATTTCCTTAGTCTCTCATGATACAGAAAATATTGTTTATTAAAGGGGATTGATAGCACACTGTTGGTAAGTATCGAGTAACTTGTTCCTCCAAACTATTTCAAGCACCAGTCCACCATTATTTTTGTTCGTCTGGTTGTGTTTCATAGCACACTTTACAGGAATTAAGGCGCTCATATGTACAATAAGTATACCATTCCCTTAATTAAGTATGGAAAGTAATATACTTTTGGTTAATTATAGCTCCTTGATTCCTCGAAAGTATGCCAGGAAACAGGGCTAGATAAACGAAATGTTGCTTGGAATAGCTAGAAGGAATCAGTTGCCCCAGATTTACGAACACTGTACTACACCATCAATTATATACCTCAAATTATCTCAATAGTAAAATAAAGCGTTAGCAGCAAACATTCTGGGAAAAGAAAGGATTGGTTTTAGATCCCTGTACAGAGACAGACTTGGGAGAAAGGATAGTGAGCACAATATATTCAAAGGAGATAATGAGGGTTGTATTGATAGGTTTCACGTCCCTGTACCTTGAGAGACTTAGGAAGAACGACCCGACCTATTACTTTCCTCTGTTATCACCCAAGTTAGACAGGATTTGTGTTATCTGGTTATGCCTTCCATCCGTCGCTCAATACTCTCGTGTATTTATTTTATTCTTATGTTATTTTTTTAGTTTTCGGCGAGTTAGGTGTGTTGTTAATTTTGATTAAATCTAGTGTTTGTGTATATGTGTGTGATTTTTAAGGTGTATGAGTGGGACAGTTACGTAATATTTATTCTTACTATTTTCGCGTTTTTATTTTTTTAAGGGAGGACTAATTTTCGTGTTAAATTTTCTTATCAACTCTCGTGTGTGTTTGTGTGTGTTGTGGGAGGGGCTGGTTCTTGTGTTATTACTTCTGATTAATATTCGTTTTTTTCTAGTTTGTGTTATGAATTCATTATTAATATTAGGCCTCGAGGCGATAGATACCCATTATCTGTCGTACTCCCTTCCTTACTTGTTATATATACATATCGTTTTGTATCTCAACCTCGCGACTGTCGGCTGTCAGTAGCCTGTGACTGCTTTTGTGTGTATCACGTCTGTCAACACTTGATGAGACAGTGAAGTTTCATGATGTTGGTTGCTTCTCTTCTGTCCCACTAGATGACCTAATTTATACACGTCACTATCTGGAAAGAGCAGCTACACCGTCACTCACAACATACTGGAATATGATCAGGCATCTTCTGTGCTGTGAGTTGACGATGATATATGTGGAATGTACTGTTCAGTCGCTAGCTCATGAGACACTAGTACACACACCTTGGGGTCATTTCTATCCGGCGGGTTATGGAGGAATGGAGGGGCTGGCAGAGGGAGGAAAGACAGGAAGGGGAGGTAAGGAGAGCCTCCAAAAAAAAAAATATATATATATATATATATATATATATATATATATATATATATATATATATATATATATATATATATATATATATATATATATATATATATATATATATATATATATATATATATATATATATCAGCCAGCCATGGTCGTTGGCACTTTTCTTCACATCCAGCCCCTTCATACCCAACCCCAATAACTCGCCGGATAGAAATAACCCCAAAAAGTTGCGTGTTCTAGTTTTTCTATCTCATCAGGTCGTGATTGTACAGTAAGTTATCCTTTATATCTGCTCTCTAAACACAACACACAGCCATCTTACCACGAGATGATAATCACCACTGGTATAATTTCAAACGGCCCTTCATCTAATCTATCGTGTATTGTAAGTGTATCAAACAGACCAATGTCTTCTTTTAAATCCTCCATCAAACACCACCACTGACGTCACGTTCGTACAGTCACCACCCATAATAACTATCCAGGTCTTGTTGAATAATCTGACATACTGTACCAACGCTTAGCCGTGTCATACATACAGTACTTACAGGAGCTAAACTCAGTTATGTAGATTATTCGAAGCAGACAGTAATACTCGTGACTGTACACTGTTTGTTATTAAAACCGACATACCACGAGTCAGTCACAAGGTACAGTTGGTGACACCTGAAACAGATACACTTTATACGGACCCCTCAGAGAACATAAGGAAGGACTCGCCTCTACAAACCACATCTGGTCCTTCCCATATTTTGCTCAATGAGGGAACCTGTTTCCATTGAGTCTGTTACATGTGTCCGTGACTGTAGGCCTACATGTCTTGTCTGAGGTGGTCTTTGCTTTTATGAATGCTCTTGTTTTCATGAGTGACTGTACACCTTCCTTCCATTCGGTTGTTATCTTTGTTGTTCTGTTCTCCTTTTTCATATTATTGTGACCATTATTTTCCTTTTTCAACTTATTAATTCTACGACATCATTTTATTTACCATCAGTATCCAATTATGTAACCTAATTTCAACTTATTAATTCTACGACATCATTATATTTACCATCAGTATCCAATTATGTAACCTAATTTCAACTTATTAATTCTACGACATCATTTATTTACCATCAGTATCCAATTATGTAACCTAACTTTATGGCCTTTAGCTGCGACGTTCCCTTGAGTGTTGGGGCTTGTACTAAATGTAAATCAACAACTCGAAAACATAAACCTCGTTGGTTGGGTGGGCGACTTCAAAGACCCTGAGAATTGGCAACCTTCGCCTAACTCCCCCTCCCCTTGTTTGAACCCACAACACACACACACACACACACACACACACACACACATGGGGATCCAAACTTCCATCCACTGTCCCCCAAACTTTTTAACTCGCTCCATCGTCAAGACAACATGAGGTGCATTTTATCCGTAGTTTGAAGGCAGGCAGTTACTTGATCCTTTTCTATGCCGAATAAAACGCGTGACCATAAATCAGACTGGGTGTTGCTGTGTACATGTTACCGCTCTATGTGGTGTTGTATAATTTTCCTGATGTTCTGAGGTTGTTGTTGATAATATTGCCAAAGTCATCACAGTAGTCTTTTATAGTGGCCTGAATTTTCCACGTCGATTTAATGTTGAGTATAGCATATAACATTCCCCTTACTTACTGAAGTCTATGATTATTATGATTATGTCTTGTTGGTGTCAGCTTCTGTTTCAGTCAACTGGATTGAACTTCTCTTGCGTTTTCCTTCTTACTTCTCTCCTCTGCCAGAAGGTATTCAGTGATGCCTTTCACAGCTTTGTACACTAAGGCGTCATCAACATCCACACTTGACCTTTGTTGTTAGAGATCACTTTCAAGACATTAATCAGCTGCTTTGAAGAGTTTCCTCTTAATTTTTGTGTTATTTCCTTTTTGAAGAAGGTTATTGCATAGTATCGTTGCTTTGCCTTCATTAGTTCCTTTTCTTGGTGCTCTTCCGCCTTCTTGGCTGCATGACTGTTTAGCTATGTTCTTTTTCCTCACACTGCAACTAGAAGGTCAGGTATGGCACTTCTCAACACTGTTTATGTGTGTTGCTATTTTTTTAGTGTGTGAATATACTTGTTGGGAATCACGGCAATAACCGGTAGCACTCCACATTTGGTCTCACTCACAAACGCCGCCTTGATGTAGGGCCTATATTATACCCTGGCATTTCACTACCTCTGTATACTCGTAAATGATAACTCCATTAGTTTCTTGTCAGAGTCGAATTTCCAAGGCAAATTTTTACTTAATAAAC
The DNA here is from genome assembly GCA_033782935.1 of Petrolisthes cinctipes. NCBI lineage: Eukaryota > Metazoa > Arthropoda > Malacostraca > Decapoda > Porcellanidae > Petrolisthes > Petrolisthes cinctipes. The sequence continues at coordinate 12,497 of JAWQEG010009229.1, forward strand.
GTCGAGTACCTGTCTGATGAAAAGTTTAGCTTTTTCGGTTTTAGGGTCTTGAGCAAGAACATTCGTGGTGTTGGTAATGGTGTGGTACAGATATGATGACCTCCCACCCCCCAACACACACACATACACCACAGGGCAGTCCATCGTATACCTGTACTGTACCACGCGATCACCAACACCAATTATGTTCCTGCCTATATACTGCCCTAAGCACAGCACTGAACGACGGTAACTTCAGAATGTCTAAGAATAAGCTGGATGAGTAATAATTTGGTGATGTGTTATCTGACCCTCTAATCATTATACCCTCCAGGCAGCCGATGATGTCATGTCACAAGCTGCCTCATCTCTCGGAGCGAGTATCATCTTCCCTATGACGGACATTCAGCTCGGGATATTCCTGCGGGTCAGTTGTTGCAGCTTGGTGAGTGTTACTGTAGCCATCAGTGTGAGTGATTCATACCTTCACTCTCTTCTTACTGGTGTCATATCTTTGGCTGTCTCCATCCTCACTGTAACATTGAGTGGCTGGTTCTCTTTTTTTCCCTATCTTGCTGGGTGTTCCAATGTAAGGGCTTCCATGTATTCCCTACATATTCAATAATTGCAAGGTAAAACCGCTCAACAGATTTTTGGTTTCCTGGTATTGTGAAGGTGTTGTATATAGAAGTTGTGAGAGGTGCTGGTTGTCAGTTGGATAACAATAATGTTGCTGTTGTGTGGCCGTCACTTTATACCTTGAGTTACATTTTGCATTAGTTTGACAGAATGGATGAAGAACAACACTGTATGAGGAGGAGCCTTTGTTGATGACGTTCCCTATCCACTTTATACCTTGTTTTAATAATCGCACCCTTATGTGTTACCCGGCAGATTGAAGTTGTACCCGATTATATTATAAAGTGTGTTTGCTACACCTATAGTAAATATCGCAAATTGTATCTCCATCAGAGTTAAAAATTTTCAACGGTTTGTATAATCGGGATCATATTTTAACGGTATCTAACAGTCTTCATTTTAATTAATTTTTAATACCCAGCTGGGATAGAGGAGTGTCTCTAGAAGGGTACAGTCGGTAACAGCTCCGCCAGTAGTGAGTAGCGAGATATTGTAAATGTGGCAGCAGTGTGTGTGTTGGTTCGTTGGTACATGCTCGAAAAATATTCGGATCGTCAATTCTCTCCCTCAATACAACGCGAAGAGTCCACAATAACAGACATTCCAACTCAAGGCACAAGGAACTCTGCTTTGTGTCCGTGTTGTTAGGGCAACTTCCCGTTTCTGTCCGGGTCTCTGACCTGCCACTTTCCACTTCCACTTCCACTCACCAAGTTCTCTGGTTTTCCAGACAACTTCTCCTTTTCTTCTCTTCTCCCTTACTTCTACTTCCCATCCCTCCCTCCCTCCCTATACCATCATTCACCCAGTGGCTGTGCGAGGAATATCGCACTGAAGCTATCTTTTTATTCACATTTACTTAAATAACCTTAGTATTCACATAAGCTTCTTAATAAATAAGTGTATTACCATAACACGCGTTCGTTCAACCTGTGAGTAAAGTGTTGGTTAGCAAACATATATATATGATGTCTATTTCTTCCTGATATTTCCTTTTTGTTGCCACGTGCCCACAACTCATTGGTTTATGTTAAAGGTGTTTTGATCCACAGGTGATTGAATGACATTAATGTCCACTTCTACCACAAACGCCTCCCTCTCTACAATCACAAGCTCCTTCACCACTTCCCTCACCATCACTACTTCTTCCCCGTAGGGAGTCATTGCTTGTAGTGATGTGGGCAATATTTTAAGGGCTAAGGCGCCCCTTCGGCCCCAAGCACTTCCTTTCAGTTCTTCAACTGTCCCTCTTTTCTTTCTATTTCCTTTCTGGTTTCTGTCACACCTTTTTATTTCCTTCTCCTGGCGCTATATACCCTCGCTGTTGCGGCACCTAATATCAATCAATCAATCTTCCCCACACAAGCATCTCTCTCACTCTCTCGAAATTCATGACTTGCCAAGTAAGCAGTTGTAAAATTACATGAATGAAAGTTTGTGTTTTTGTTCTCGGCGTATTAACCTCCAGAGACGTGTGAGGGAAGCAAAGAGAGTGAGCATCGTCTACTACTTACTCCTACTTTATAATATACGTTTTATTCTGTTGTATCTGGGTGAGTCAATCAGTCGTACTCAGCTTTCCCTCCTTTTGTTTACTTTACAGTCAATCAATCAATCTTTTAGCTCTCCATGTAATCAATCAATAAATCAGTTATGCTCAGCCTCCGTGTTTTAGTATCAAGTTGGGTTATACATTTATTTTGATGTAATACCAAGAAAAGTGACTAGTATTCCCTAGAGTCTTCTCTAGTTTATATTATTCAAATACTTACACATATCACATTCTCGATATTCCTCACATAAGATTATTATTATTACTGTGCTCCATGGTATATCTGGAGCAACGGATTTCTCCAAACTATTTCAAGCAAACGGGAAAACAATACCAATAGTATTTTGTTCATCTGGTCCTGTTTTCTGGCATACTTTGAAGGAATCAAGGCGCTCACATGTACCAAAAGTATTCTACCATAACTTTAAACTAAATGAACTATATAATTGGCGGAAATCTTATTAGTATCAAAGCCATTTACCACACACACACACACACACACACACACACATACGAGCCACCCTTCCTAGCATTTTCTCACAAACACACACACACACGAGCATTTTTGCAGTACACACACACACACACACACACACACACACACACACACACACAAACACACACACACACACACACAAACACACACACACACACACACAAACACACACACACACAAACACACACACACTTTTAACTTTTCGAGACACATATAGAAAATTTAGAAATAAATTAACATCCATTTTACGATTAGCAAAAAATATGTATTATAAAAAACAAATTAATGAAAATAAAGGCGATCCAAAAAAACAATGGAAAACTTTAAATTCACTTCTAGGCAGAAAATGTAACTCTGTGAAGCATGATATTGAACTAAATCCACCATGTCTAAATACTCATACGAGGTTCAATGAATATTTCTTGAGAGATGGCTCTCAATCTGATAATATTGAATCTAATTACAAAGCTTATTTAAAAAATCCTCCTGCATTTTCTATGTATTTGACTCCTACTGACAGGTGCGAAGTGGAGCAATGTCTTGCCTCCCTAAAATCAACCACACCTGGGTATGATGACTTGTCACCTACCTTATTAAAAGAAACATCCAAATTTATATCTATACCTTTGACTCACATTATTAATATTTCATTAAAAAAAGGAATTTTTCCAGATCAACTAAAAAAGGCAAAAATAATCCCTATATTCAAGTCTGGTGACAGGAAAGACATAAATAACTATCGCCCAATTTCTATTCTACCAGCATTTAGTAAAATTTTTGAAAAAATAATTTGTTCTCGTTTAGTAAATTACCTTGAAAAAAATAACCTTTTAACAAAACACCAACATGGTTTTAGAAGTCATCATTCCACTGAGTCGGCGATACTACAATTTGTCAATAATGTATACAAATGCTTAGAGGAGAAGCTCTATGTTGTGGGAGTTTTTATTGATTTATCTAGAGCTTTCGACACTTTAGATCACGAAATATTATTTAGTAAATTAGAAAATATTGGAATTAGGGGTACACCATTAAAATTATTTCAAAGCTATTTAAGTAACAGGAGTCAATGTGTGTATTGTAATCAAAATTATTCCTCATTTAGATCTATATTTAAAGGTGTTCCACAGGGTTCTATTTTAGCTCCAATACTTTTTCTTGTATATGTTAATGACATTGTTAATACTAGTACCAAATTTGAGTTCGTAATGTATGCTGATGATAAAACCCTTCTGATAAACGATAAAGATATAAATTCATTACATGTAAACTTAACATCTGACCTTAACAAGATAAAATTATGGATACAATCAAATAAATTAAAGCTTAACGTCTCAAAAACAAATTATATTCTCTTCCAAAATAGATCTATAAAAAAGGTAATTCCTCCATTATTATTAGATGGTGAAGTTTTAACACAAGTTACTGATACAACATTTCTTGGTGTGAAAATTGATGATAACCTAAATTGGAAATACCATATTGATGATGTATGTTTAAAACTCTCAAAGATTACTGGCATTTTGTACAGTCCGACATAACTTGACATCAGATGCTATGATCAGCATCTATTATACTCTCTGCTACCCGCACTTCACATACTGTGTCTCATTGTGGGCAAGTACATGGCCTTCATTCTTAAATAAGATAAAAGTAGCACAAAACAAAATTTTCAGGTGTATTTTCTTTATGAAAAAATATGTTTCTGTATCAGAGGTTTACGCTAGGGAAGACATTCTTAATATCTATTCAATACATAAATATTTCACATTACTTTTAATTTTTAAATCTTTTGGAAATAACTCAATATTTACAATTATAGAAAATCCTGTTCACACACGCAGAAATAAGATAAATTTGATATGCCCATCCTTCAGAACAACACTATTTAAGAATAGCGTTATAAGTGTTGGTACAAATTTTTACAACAGTTTGCCTAATGACAAAAAACTTCTTAGAGTTTGTAATTTACAAACATATAAAAAAGAAATAAAGAAACATATATTATCTACACAAAACATACCAAACATGTAATAGATGGTACCACTTTATGTGTGCGTTTGTGTGTGTGTGTGTGTGTAGGTGTAAGCGTGTGTAGGTGTGTGTAAGTGTGTGTGTGTGTGTGTGTTTGTGTGCTTGTGTGTACATGGGCGTCTACACATGTACAAGTGAGGAAGAAATTATGATTAAGTAGATACTTATAAAAAAATACAATTTAAATATAATATATGTGTACGTATATATGTGCATGTGTATATGTATTTGTGTGTGTATATGCATATTTATGCATACATTGAAATCTTTATAATGTATTATTATAAAAATATCATATAATCTTTGGCGGCTATTATGTTGTATGTAAATAGGTGTCTTATTTGATGAATAATTATAACTAAATAATTAATCAGTAGGTTAATTAACAAACAGAACTAAAAATAGTTAATCTTGCTCCTACCACAATGATTATCAATTCAAATTGTCTGTCCTGGGAGTTTCGACTCGACAGACCGTGCCTTACTATATTTATTGAATGTAATATGTATCTGAATACTTCGTGAAAAAAAAAAAAAAAAAAAAAAATGGCAATAAACTTTATTTACTTAATTACTTACGCACACACAAACACACACACACACACAAACACAAACACACACGAGCCCCCCTTCCCAGCATTTTCTCACACACACACGAGCATTTTTGCAGTACACACACACACACACACACACACGAGTCCCCCGTCGCAGCATTTTCACAGTGTGAGTGAAGTGAGGAGGAAACTTTGGACGACATCTCTGGGGATGGGGGTGGTGGTGGGGTGAGGGTGCTGAAGTGTCTACGGTAAATGGCCCGAGAGAGAGAGAGAGAGAGAGAGAGAGAGAGAGAGAGAGAGAGAGAGAGAGAGAGAGAGAGAGTTACATAGAAACACAGACCACAACAGACCTTACGGTCCACACTAGGTGACCTGATTTGAGGGTTACTGTTAGAGAATATATCACTCCCCTTTGATAGACGTAGATAGGATAGCAAAGTAGAAGGCTCTTTCCCCACCCACCACTCCCTCCGGCCTGTCCCGTACAGGTAAACCAGTCCGAAGTAATCTCCTTGTGGGGTTGGCAGAAATACGCCCTTAGGAATTTTTTTTAGAAAAAGCAGAAAGTAGGTGAAATTGGGCGAACTCCCCACCTGGATTCCGAAAAGTTATTCATTAATAAACGCTGTTAGTCGGAGATTAGACGCTAGGTGTTTATCTAAGCGACGTTTGAAGCTGTCTACGGTGTTACAGTCTATTACTTTATGGGGAAGCCCATTCCATAAGTTGAAGATTCGGTTGAAAAAGAATTTTTTGGATTCGTGTGAGTTAAAAGATTTACCTATGATTTTGCAACCGTTTCCTCTCTTGTAATTTGATTGGTCGATAGTAAAATACTTATTGTAGTCCATATTATCTATGCCTTTCATCATTTTGAATTCATGGATTAAGTCACCACTTAATCTACGTTGTGTTAATGGGAATAGATTTAGTTCTTTTAGTCGTTCCTCGTACGATTTGTTCCTTAGCCTTGGTATAATTGTAGTAACCCTACGTTGGACTCGTTCTAGTTTGGCTATATCTTTCTGGTAGTACAGGCACCAGGCTTGAACACAGTATTCCATAAGGGGACGGACCAAGGAATTATACAGAGTAAGTATTTATTCGCTTTCTTAATTACTTCCATACACTGCTGACTGGGCTTTAGGTTACTTAATACTGTTACCCCTATATACGTCTGTCTCTCGGATTACGAGTTTGAGTTGAGTACCATTCAATGAGTACCGTACCATAGTTTGCTAATAAGTTATGATATCCGATGTGGAGGAGTTTAGATTTATTCTTCATAAATTAAAGGACATTTGCCAAGTTTGCGCCCAATTTGACAGTTTATCGAGATTATTTTGCATTTCTTTAGTCTATGCGTTAGTGAGTACTGTATTTGCAATTTTAGTGTCATCGACAAACTTCCATATCATGCATGAGAGGCCTTCGTCTATGTCGTTTATGTGAACTAGGAATAGAATTGGTCCTAAAATTGACCCCTGTGGTACCCTCTTGTAACGCCAGTCCAACTAGATGATTTTCCATTTATTACAATGCGTTGTTTTCGGTTGCTTAGCCAGTTCTCTATCCATCTTACTGTATCGCCTTAGATTCTTTTTAATTTTAATTTGGTTATTAAACGATTATGAGCGACTTTATCAGGGGCGTAGCTACATCTCCCACACGGCTCCAAAAATCAGGATACTGTCATATCTCGTACACTTCAGCAGTCATATCTCCTACACCAATATGGTTCATGCGGCACATCTCCTACACTACAATGGTCATGTGGCACATCTCCTACACTACAATGGTCATGCGGCACATCTCCTACACTACAATGGTCATGCGGCACATCTCCTACACTACAATGGTCATGCGGCACATCTCCTACACTACAATGGTCATGCGGCACATCTCCTACACTACAATGGTCATGCGGCACATCTCCTACACTACAATGGTCATGCGGCACATCTCCTACACTACAATGGTCATGCGGCACATCTCCTACACTACAATGGTCATGCGGCACATCTCCTACACTACAATGGTCATGCGGCACATCTCCTACACTACAATGGTCATGCGGCACATCTCCTACACTACAATGGTCATGCGGCACATCTCCTTCACTACAATGGTCATGCGGCACATCTCCTACACTACAATGGTCATGCGGCACATCTCCTTCACTACAATGGTCATGCGGCACATCTCCTACACTACAATGGTCATGCGGCACATCTCCTACACTACAATGGTCATGCGGCACATCTCCTTCACTACAATGGTCATACGGCATATCTCCTTCACTACAATGGTCATGCGGCACATCTCCTACACTACAATGGTCATGCGGCACATCTCCTACACTACAATGGTCATGCGGCACATCTCCTTCACTACAATGGTCATGCGGCACATCTCCTTCACTACAATGGTCATACGGCATATCTCCTTCACTACAATGGTCATGCGGCACATCTCCTACACTACAATGGTCATGCGGCACATCTCCTACACTACAATGGTCATGCGGCACATCTCCTACACTACAATGGTCATGCGGCATATCTCCTACACAAAAAAAAACAGTACCCAGCATATCTTTTACATAGAATAATATTATTAGGGCAATGAACATTCAATAAAATTCATTATATTTTTTTTTTAATAATTAGAATTATAAAAAGAAATAATTAAAAATAAAATATTTGGCAATTTTATTGTAGAGTCACAATTTCATTTCTATGAATACCTCCAGCCTGTCTTGAATAACACCTGGACAAGTGGGACATTATGCTGTGTTGTTTTCATCTGGTGTTGCCATTAGGATATCAATACAACTAACACATAATGAAGTATGTCTGTAGGGTAATAGTGCCACTGTCCTTTCCCTTCACTTCAGGCAGATGCTGCATTGTCAGTTAATATTAGGTACCGGTTCTGGATCCGGTTCCAGCAGTTCCTTACGTATTGAGAACCGGAACAGTCGGTTCCAGTATAATGATATCAATTAAAAATGGCCGCCATGTGTTTACATCCAGGCTCCATAGATTGCTAAGGTTAGGTCCCGGTAGTTCGCCTGATTAGGTTAGGTTAGGTCAGGTGAGGTCTACCTAATTCTATTTAATGCATTGTAGTGTTTTTCAGACGAATCTGTATTTCAAATATGGCGAAAATGAGGTGTTTTCGTTGATTGGGTTGGGGGAGGGGGGGGGGGTGATATCCCCCAAAACGCTAATTTCCGACAAATGCGAACAATAAATTCGTTAAAAACACACTGTAAAATATTGCATTCTGAAAACCTCGAGTCTGAAACAAATTATGGACGAACTCTTGACTATTACCCCGAATTCTACACATTGCTCCAAGATTATCGCAAGATTAACGTGACGACCAAACTCCGATAAACCATCTCGACTGATGGGCCTATAGCTAGTTGAATATGATTGGACCATATGGCAGTGAGGTGGGACTCGTAAACCCAGAGTATGAAAATACTGAATAAACAGAACTGGCAATTGAACTTAGTACGTTAGGTAAGTGGCATTGACGGTATAACAACAGAGATGTGTGATGCAATAAAGGACTCAGTAGAATTCAGTCAACCATCTTTTAAAAAAGGAGTGGAACCTTTACCACAGACATAATAGAGGGTACTGAAGGAGAAAGAAAGCAACGCAGTTGAACAAAGAACTTTTTATAAGGAGATACGATGCTCAGTCATTACCTGGCCCTGAGTATTATCCAGTGTCTTTATTACTAACAGGCAGAAAGTATAAAGTTGTGTACAAGCCCGGCCGACACGACTATTACTACTACTATTAATTATGAACCCAAAACATCCATAAGACAAACAAAAGTAATTGACTCAAGTAACCGAATTCTCATGGTACAATGAGAGTATATTAGAATAAAGGGCTACACCAGAAATATCACTGAGTAAATACAAATAAAAATATCTATGACAAGAATGCTGAATTTCACAAATAAAACACATAAAAAAAGAATACATGAAAAACTAACTATTTATATAAAACACACAACACTATATAGATTTCTATTTAATATGAATTTAAATGTTATAAAGTTTTATTACATTTCCAGTCAGGATTAGTATCAAGCACATCATTTTTTTAATTATTCCAGCGTAAAGATAATTGGGGAATGAATGATATCTGAAACCGTGAGGTGTTGCATCGCTTCTATGATAATGCTTCCTCTCAACACGCCTGGTATTTCTAACTGGGACAAAATATTCCGGTATTATATCAGAAAGTGGGTGATGCTCATTAAAATACATTTTATAAAACATCGATAGAGATGAAATTCTGTGTCGATGTTCAAGGAAATGTTATAAGCAAATAGAAAACTACAACTTTTTGCAACGACACAAGAAAATAACAGACACATAAATATCCTGATGTTTTACTGATGTGCTATTACTCTAACTAGAATCCAACAATCACTAAAATGCTTTGGAAAGTTTCTTTGAAAAGTGTGTCATTAGTATGTTTTGGAAATATAAAACTGAAATTGATATTAAAAGTTAAAGTAAAATTTGCTCATTGTCATCAATTTCAAAACTATATACGATGTGCTTCAACAAAATTATGTATATTTAAGATTAACCAAGGGCTTCTGTATTTTGCATTGTATTATCACGTGAATGGGAACGGCAGACGTAAATTAAAAAATGATGATGATGATGATGACGATAATGACAGAGTCATTCCCCAGGCAATCAGGCTCAAGCCCATATTCCTTCGAAAACCAAACCTTTGGCGAGGAAAACTCAATTAAAATTGTATTTATGAACTTAACAGCAGCACAGTACATGAATATACAAATTAAATATATACCTTTACGGGAAAATTAAATAAATATATAATATAATTATGACAAACACAAAATTAAATTTGGCCAGTACTGCATTTTATTTCAACTGCCTATATTCCTTTAAAGTTATGGCAACGGAAGACGACTTTACTATCCAATGAATAAAAATATATATATATATTTATACGAAAACAAAGAATAACTCTTTATGTTTTCCACAGACTGTTGTTACTACTTTATTTATGATTTAGATATTCTCAATGTGATGATTTGGCTGAGGTCCCATATACTAGTTCATGCAGCGTTTTCTATATATAGTACACAAGATGATAGCATAAAGAGTCTATTGTAATAGTACTTAGTCTGTAAGCCTCATACAGTCTGTAATCATCTATATGTGCAGCAACTTTGTCACTTGAACACCTTTACCTCGATGCATGTACAGTAACTATCTATTTCTTCAAATATAACAATAAGTATGTTGTACTGTATCTCATTGTTAAATGCCTATAGAAACAATCTGTTCTTCTTCTGGGCAGGTATCCAATGTAACGATGATCCTCTTTGTCTTCAAAAAGATTTAGAAAATGTATAGAAAATATGTTTTCTCTGAGAAGTCCTAGAAAACTCCTAGATGTTTTAATTTTCTGGGCGTTGTTTGGACACCCTGTTGAACAAGTATCCTTTTATGTTGTTTAGTAACTGTGTTGAAGTAATATCTGGCTGCACTTCACCTCTTTTCTCCCGGTTGGAATCTGATGGTGAAAGAAAAGAGTGAAGTAAGAAATTGCAGAAAAAGCCTGTAAACGAGGGAGGAAGGGAGAAGTTGCAGCAGGAAAATGTGGCAAAAGGACAAACGAAAGTAGAAAGGAGGGAGGAAAGAGAAACCTAATAATAAACAAACTATATCTATTCTACAATATTATTTACTTATTTACTTATTTATTATATATATATATATATATATATATATATATATATATATATATATATATATATATATATATATATATATATATATATATATATTTATATATATATATATATATATTTTTTTTTTTTTTTTTTACTAGAACCAAAACACTTTTTCCACTTTTATTTATGTCAATGGTTTAAGAAATAATTTTGCTAACGTCTAATGATTTAAACGATATTTGTTTCATCACACACACACACACACACACACACAGGTGTATGTGAGAGGTGAAGCAGCAAGCACGATAGAATGAATGAAGTAGAAAGACATAGGAAATATAATATACGATGAACAATTACGATGTCATTGATTCAACACGAGTCAGGGTATAATGTGTTACAGAGGCATGGAAAAGTTAGATAAAAACTGGTTTTGTATATACGAATATGCCGGTGCTAAAATATAATGACGATGTATAATTGAAAACCAGACTTTTGCATGATATCGTTATACAACTTACTCAGGGAGGAAGTCCATTAGCTTTTTATATCCAATATCAACTCCATCACTGGTAAATTGTTGCTGTCACTGTATCCTTAGTGAGAGAGGGGGTAAAAATAGAATTAAACCAATCCATTCCACGAAGGCAACACACACACACACACACACACACACACACACACACACATATATATATATATATATATATATATATATATATATATATATATATATATATATATATATATATATTATATATATATATATATATATATATATTATATATATATTATATATATATATATATATATATATACAGTTAAAGTCTTAATTGGACCTTTATGATATATGTGACATTGAATAACAGTCGTGAAATATCTCTTGTATTTTGCCCAGATGATGATGATGATGAGAGAGGTTAGGTAGTTAATGGGGTATTATATACACTTTCGGTTCGTTAGAGAGCTTTTATCCTCCCAAAATAAGACAGGAAACCGAACCAAATGAACAATAATAAAGGTGACCTGTTGCTTGGAATACTTTGAAAGCACTTCTGATTTATTTTCCAACACTGTATTATCCCTTAAGCTCACACACACACACACACACACACACACACACTCACACACACACACACTGCTGAATTTTGTCACACCAATATTCCACGACTGACGAGATGCCATTCTGTATCGTTACCTTCATAAACAAACTGCCAAGTAATTTCTTCACTTATATCATTTTGATCCTAGTATAAGATGTGATTGAACCAAAAATCCGGAAACAGACGACAAATGACAGTCTCAAGCCATTTGTTTATAAAGGTGACAATATATAGTACTCGTTGGCTGGTTGGCAATGTGTGTGTGGTATAAACAACTTATTCAATCTTTGAGAGTTTCGATAAGTATGTGTTAACAAAAGTTACATTTCATATCTATTGTGCTGAATGTACTGAATGCAGAATATTTAATATATTATGTACACATGAAAGTTGTGTACATAAATTTGGCCTGTTGTAATATTTTACGATTATAAATTTTCGAATATAAAACTAACTGAAAAGAATAGTAAGAAAAATTATTGTATATGAAATATACACTGATTTATTGACACATGATTGTCCTTGAACCATGTCTCCTCCATTGTATTAAGGGGGTGCGGGAGTAGGGGACAGGTTTGGGGGGTTTGGGGGGTGCGGGAATAGGGGGCAGGCTTGGTGTGGGTAGAAAGCCTGTCCCCTATTCCCGCACCCTCACAACCCCCCCCCCAAAGCCTGTCCCCCTACTCCCGCATCCCCCCCAATCCTGTCCCCTACTCCCGCACCCCCCTAACCCCCCCCCCCCAAGCCTGTCCACCTATTCCGCACCCCCTTAATGATAATTGCACAATTATATTGCCTTTTATTCAATCTTTGTTCATTAAATCATTGTTGTAGATAATTTTTTCTTATACTATGTCAGCTCAGGAAAACATCCATAACATACTGTATATTACTGTAGGTGAGACGTACAGGGAGAAAATTATCCTATTTATATTTATCATTTTTTTTTTTTTTTTTTTTTTTTTTTTACATATATATAGCAGTTAATGAAATGTAGATTATGTTTCTGAGGACGTGTAAATAATACTCATATTCTTTCTTCAATAGCTGAACATTACCATTGACTGAATATGTAATGACTCGTCATATACTCAGAGCTAAATAAAACTTGACTATAGTTAGTATATGGATCATGATGGATATAATGATCTTTGTGATAATAACATAATAAATTCAATCATTTAATAAGGCTGTTAATAAAGTTAATGACGTGATGTAATTATGTGGTGATAATAATACGATGGTGGTGGCAATAGTCTGCTTTATTTGTTAACACTTTAGTACTTAATAAATCAAGCACTTACTAACTTGTATAAGTCTTTCCGAACAGAACTTTATGTCAAACAATTGAATATAATTATTGTATACATACGTAACTCCTCTTCAGAAAAAAATCCTGTTATTGCAAGATAAAAGGATAAACTAATGAGAGTTTCTGTATATCACATGATTTATAAATATTCCATTGACATATATAGAATTTTGATGAAGAGAGTGTTTATGTAAGCTGTACCTTGTATTTATGATTAAACGATTGCAGCAGTAGGCTATCAAAGTATAATGTCTAAATGTTGTAAGAACGAGACTTCTTTTCATTTCATAAACCGAATTTTTATTACCTGACGTAATTTGACCACTGTAGTTGTATATAGCTCACTATAAGTACAGGAAACCTTAGTTACATAATGATTGTCAATTGATTTCACGATGAGTGTTCTCCAGTACTATAAATTAATATTCCTCCCATTATATTCAGCTTGTCCATCGACCCAAAGTACTGAATGGTGTGATGATAGACCCGTATAATTATGATCAGATTACACCAATACACTTAATTAAAGGTAATGGTTAGATCCATTTTATGTTAAGTGGGTAATATACTTTGGGTAAATCTTTCTGTATATTTGTTAATGCTGTTCACATACACGTTCTGATAGTTTATAGTTGCTTACTGTTATAAAGTTGTACTATCATTGTTAGATAGAATATTGTTTCATTTCAATCAGTATATTATTATCATTCACTCTTACTGCAGTCAGACTAATGGCTTTGTTTAAAAATTAATGCAATAATCTTAACGTTTAAAAATATGGCAAAATCTTTACTTAAAGATGAAATGGAAAAGACAGATTGAATTGAATTAGTAATTTCGAATTGTTGTTTCAAGCAATCAAAATAAACCGTGATTTGTCATGTAATACTGTTGACTATATTATATATATTGGTATATAAGCGATGAATATTATAGCTTCCTTAATTAAGGGAATAGTATACTTTTGGAAACATTGGAGCACCTTGATTCCTCCAAGGTATGCCAGGAAATAGGACCAGATGAACAAAAACAAAGGTGTCATGTTGCTTGGAATAAGGTAGTGGAATCAAATACTCCTGACATACCAACGCTGTACTTCCACCTTAATTCTTAAGATCGGTCACATTTTTTCGCTTATAGAAGGTTCATAAACTTTTTCTAACTTTCTGCTGGGTTAATAGAACGAGTGAGTTTAGGGGAATAACTCTTGTGTATTATTTTTGAGAGCTACTGATTCCTCCAAGCTATGCCAGGGAGGTTAGTAGTTCAGCATCCGGTTAGGGAACTTGTTTCGTGGCATAGTTTGTAGGATTTAGTCTTACTTCTTATTTATCTTTAAGAATGCATTTCTCCCCCTAAGAAAGTAATACAGTGTTGGTAAATCTGGAGCAACTAATTCCTCCAAACAATTCCAAGTAAAAGGCCGCCATTATAATGTATTGTCAATCTGGTCATGTTTCCTGGCATTCTCTGTCTGGAGGAATCAAGACTCTCCAATGTGCCAATAGTTTATAACTCCTTTAAACCAGACCTAAACAACAGGGTCACAGAGCAGACAGACACACAGACCACCTTGCAAAAAGTCCAGTCTGGTATCACCTTTGGCCTCCAGGGGGTCAAAAGTTCGCTCGCTCGCTATCCCAAAGACAACGAACACTATGACTTGTCTCAACATCCTCATGAACCAAGTTTGGAAATCAACTTTGCGATGAAAAAAAAAAAATAGCGTCGAGTAAGAATTTTTTTAAAGCTGCTGACTGACGGGGAAAAATAAAAGTACAATAAAAGAAGATCAAACAAAGAAACACCAGTGAAAACTTCTGCACTGGGTTGACTCGAAACAGAAACCACGCATGGAAATTGTGTGTAATTTTTCTGTTCAGGGTTTAGGACCAGTCACTGTGCTTTTGACGGACACTGAAACACAACCACGTTCAGTTTCCGTGCGGTTACCATTTCAAAATTATTTGGGACTATAGCCGGGAGAAATCTTTTACTAACACAAAGACAAGTTGTTTTTATTATTATTATTCCTGAACTTGCGATTTACCCTTTGAAAATAATTTGGGAGAGAAAATTGAAGGAATATTTTTCTGACCCAAGCATATAATTATATTCTATTTAATAGCGATTACCCATTTACAATGATATGGAAGTAAAACAGAAAGGAATCTTTTTCTAACACAAGCACGATGTTTTATATTTAACATGCGTTTTTCTTTTCATAATAATTGGAAGTACAAAAGGAAGGAATCTTTTTCTGACACAAACACGCTATGTTAAAGGACTTGGTGGAAGGGGAGGTAGTGAGTTGGTGTCAAGGTGAAGGAGGAGGCGGCAGTCTGGAACATGATGAGGAGGGGGGGGGGGGGGAGAAGGGGTGAGGATGTGACAAGAAGAAGGGGAAGAGGGACGAGTGGTGGCCAGAAAGGATGAGGGGGTGGGGGTGGGGGGGAAGGAATCTGATTTGGTAAAGTGTCAAACATGTACTAATTTCACAGTTAACTAAGGGTTTGAAAGTAAGACCATTCAGTGCATAACGTGTGTTTGTACGGTGCGGTTATAACTCTCTCTCTCTCTCTCTCTCTCTCTCTCTCTCTCTCTCTCTCTCTCTCTGCCCTGATAACACGGTTCATCTGGTAATTGTGGATTGAACCATTAAACGTAACTCATTTATAACTTCATCACATCATGGATTGATAATTGTTGGAGCCACTGAATCAAACCTCTGTTTTAGGTCATATGTAATTGTATGTTTGTACGATCTTGAGAGAAAGGTTATTATATAAATAATTACATTCAGAAAACGCAATATTATTATTATTATTTCTTATATTATGATTATTATTATTATTATTAGTAGTAGTAGTAGTAGTAGTAGTAGTAGTAGTAGTAGTAGTAGTAGTAGTAGTAGTAATAGTAATAGTAATAGTAATAGTAATAGCAAGCAATAGCAATAGCAATAGCAATAGCAATAGCAATAGCAATAGCAATAGCAATAGCAATAGCAATAGCAATAGCAATAGCAGTAGCAGTAGCAGTAGCAGTAGCAGTAGCAGTAGCAGTAGCAGTAGCAGTAGCAGTAGTAGTAGTAGTAGTAGTAGTAGATGATTCAAAAGAAACCTTACCCATCATAGAATGGTCATAAAATAATGAAGAATAGGTAGGAATATTGTTTTCTTAACACAGATGTCACCAATGACATGTGTTGATGATACAGCAACACCACTTGGTGAGTGATGTGTTCTGTATATTCTCAAGAGTGCTTTGTTCTCAGATGAAGCATGATGGTATTTTCACAAGCTCATCGTGTTTTTATTCTTGAACAATATTTTTCAACACGGTCTTATGTACAAATAAAAAGATCGTCCCCCTTCCCCCCCCAATATCAATAAGATGACAATTTTATGAATGATTGACCGTTTTCGTGAGACTGGAGGTGCAGTGCACGACAGAAGAAAACGAAGTGGACGACCATCTGTGTTGACTGATGAAAAGATTGAAGTTGTAAAGGAGCGGTTACAAAGATCTCCAAGAAAACGTCTCAGGAAACTTTCATAAGAGGCACAAATGTCGTAATCTGGTGCACAGTGAGCTGCTAAGAAATTACACCTGCAGTCATATCCCATTCGTGTGGTTTAAGAACTGCGACAACTACACATAGTAAAGCGTGTACAGTACTGCAGGTTATAGTTTCTACGTTTTGTTGAGGAACTTGGAGTTGGCGTACTTGACAATGTTTTCTTTAGTGATGAAGCAAGGTTCCAACTTAACGGGTATGTGGTGGGTCCAATTTTCTTTGAGGCAACAGTGAATGGTGATGTATACCGGGATATCATCACATAGTTCATCACACTTCATGATGAGAATGAACGTTACTGCTGGTTAGAACAACACGCCGCCACAAGTAACACGTCACATCAAACTACAGTATTCCTGCCGGAGTTTTTCACTGACCGACTCATTTCCAAAAACATGTGGCCTCCAAGATGGCCACACCTTACATCTCCTGATTACTTACTATGGGGTCACCTGAATGGTGTGGTCTATCAGACTAACCCATACACATTAGACCAACTGAAAGTTAACATTGAAACTGCAATTGCAAACATTACTGTAGCAATCCTACTTTACATGGTAAAAAGGGTACAAGCTTGCATTCATGAAAATGGATCACATTTTGAACATTATGCTGTGAATATGATCTGCTATTGCTTCTTAAACACTGTAAATAACATCTGTATTTCATATCTTAAATGCATATGTATAGCTTATAATATACACGTAATAAATATTATATGTAGTGTGGGTAACGTTTATTTTGAATCACCCTGTAGTAGTAGTAGTAGTAATAGTAGTAGTCGTAGTAGTATTGACAAAAAAAATATATATATATATATATATATATATATATATATATATATATATTGTAAATAGGGAACGGAGTCACCCATACCACGTGAGTACCCAGCGCGTGGTATTATAATTGGTTATTTACTATAAATATATTGAATTTAATAGACACATTGCACTACTACAGCTACTACAAACTAAACTAATATTACTATATACATTGTTACTTCTGTATTGATGATATTTATTAACATTACGTCCAGGTGTTTATTACTTTCACCCTCTCTTCCCTCATCCCTCACTCTACTATCTCCCTCCCTCCCTCCCCGCCATACCCTCCTCCTCTCCTTCCCGTCATACCCTCCTTCCCTCCCTCGCACGATACCTAACCTCCCTGCTTCCTTTCATACCCCCTCTCTCTCTCTCTCTCTCTCTCTCTCTCTCTCTCTCTCTCTCTCTCTCTAGATATAATACAATGGCTTGTATGTAATGCCTAAATCACATGACCGAAGAATATGTTGTCAGTGTACGAAAGAAGAACACAAATGTGTGAATTGTAAATGTGCAAGGAAAAACAGAAAATGCATCAACTGTATGAAGGGTGATGGCTGCCAGGACTCCCTGAAACGTGACCAGCACAGGGAGAGGAAGGAGGAGGAGCTATAGGTGGTAGCCAGGAATCCTAGGGCCAAAGTCAACATGAAAGGAGGCAGATGGTAACGGGAGTGTCGGACAGCCGACCACCAAGTCCACTACCACCACCGCCCCAATACGATGTGCCCTAAGTTTCCCAACTCAACCCTGATGTGGCAGAAAATGAGGAGGATCTTTATATGGAAAGAACTGACGAAGGAAACAACATCAAGTTGGGTCAATGACACATACTGTAATTTGAAATAGTTGGGTGGTCTGCCAACAATATATCTGAGCCACATAAATGTGCACGCTAAAATTGCAAATTAAAAGTGGAATGTCTCTGACGGTTGGAGGCCTCCAGGCGGTCGGAGGCCCCCAGACTCCCTGGTCTAGTAAGCTCTGGTCCCGTCTTCCTGGGATTTGATTTTGTAGCCCAGGCATATAGGGTCAGCCTCTCCTTTATTTTAATTTGTTTTTTCACTGCGACCAGAGCATACTGGGGGTCTGTGGGGCAGGAGTCCATTCTGCCCCTGGAGAACATCAACAACAACAACAACTTTCAGTCTTTCATGTACTCAACAGGTCAACTCTGGAACTTTCTAGTTCCATCCATCTTTCCCTCTTACTACGACTTATGCTACTTCAAACGTACAACAATTTACAGTTCCTTCATCTATTTTTCCCTCTTACTACGACTTATGGTCCTTCAAACTCTTTGTGTACAGACTTACATGATTTTGGAACTTTCATTCCTTTTATCTAACAAGTGAGGACACTAAGCGTACTGTACATGTAGCCTTTAATTTTCACTTTCTTCAATTTAGAACAAAATGAATATATAAAATAAGTTCTAGCCCCGGTTCTGTTGGGGTCCTTATAGTACTATTTGGGACTCAAATATCTCATTATCTAGTAAGATTGTGGGATTAGTTAGATGAACAGAAACTAAACTGTACGTCGACTGGCAGAAGGAGTAAATAAGATTCTCTAAGCCAGCTATGCTCTACGTGAGGTGCTTGAGGTGACAATATTACCACCAATGTGAGAGACGGTCTTCAGCACCAGTGGTGACATTTTCAAACCAGAATAATTCTTTCATTGTACTTTAATAAACTTGCAAATTTCTCCGTTCACATACATACGCCCGGATGCCCGTTCCCATTTCTTTTTCCACTAACAAACCGTCCTTTTTTTTCTCTCACTTGTATTATTGCGTTAAAAAGAAAACTTCAAAATATAACACTGGTGTAGTTGAAAATATTTGAGTCGTAGTTAATGGTTTGAGGTATATCTGACACAAACTTTGAGGCACAAGTAATGAGAGTAATTATTATAGAAGTTATTAAAAGAAAAAAGAAAAACACACACATTCCTTGCCTCTCCACTGAGCCATATATTTTTCATCCAACCCAATATATTCATCAGCATGCAACATCTTTCCTTTCTCCAAAAACATCTCATCTTTAAATATGAAAGCAAGAAGTTAGTCTAGAGTTCCTCTCTCTTTCCTGAAGCTACAATGTTTCAGTTTTACCTCAACTCGTACATCACAGTCAACCTGCAATAAGGGGATACAGTAATATATTTTTGGTATATTGAGGAGCCTTGATTCCTCCAAAGTATGTCAGGAAACCGGATCATTGAATAGATATAATGGTGTTCGGTTACTTGGAGTAGTTTGGAGGAATCAGTTGTTCTAGATTTCCTACGAACAACACTGTACCTACTCGTATATCCACTTAATTATTTTACAGTCTCGTTATTCCTGGTACGATCTGTATAATATTATTATTCCGGCATCCCTCTCACGATCAGTGGTATGTTCTTAATTTTACAGGCCCCGTAAGTTATTAGGATACTATTATTACTACTACAAACAATAACAAATATAATAATATTATTAATAATAATAATAATAATAATATTATTAACAATAACAATAACAATATTAATATTAATATTAATATTAATAACAATAACAATAACAATAACAATAACAATAACAATTATATTAATAATAATAATAATAATAATAATAATAATTAATAATAATATTATTATTATTATTATTAATAATAATAATAATATTAATAATAATAATAATATTATTAATAATAATAATATTATTAATAATAATAATATTATTAATAATAATAATAATAATAATAATAATAAACAAGAGTAAAAACAACAACAACAATAAAAGTGCACTAATATATTCATGTTAAGTTCTTTATTAAATTTAAGTGTATGGAGCTAAAAGCCATGAAATTAAGTTAAACGAGTCGAGTCTAAGTAGAATGTAACGAGGAGAAAGCATAACAAATGGAGTTGGATACGTGAACATAACAGTATAACAATCCTAATTATTTTATTTATTGATTTATTTAATTAACACATTACTCCCAGCCTGGCTTAAGGGGGTACGGGAGTAGGGGGCAGGCTTGGGGGGGGGGGGGGGGGGTGCGGGAATAGGGGGAAAAGGCTTGGGGGGGGTAGAAAGCCTGTCCCCTATTCCCGCACCCACCCCGCACCCCCCCCTCAAGCCTGTCCCTCTACTCCCACACTCCCAAAACCCCCCCAAGCCTATCCCCTACCCCCGCACCCCCCCCAAGCCTGTCCCCTACCCCCGCACCCCCCTAACCCCCTTCCCCCTACCCCCGCACCCCCCTAAACCCCCCCCCTAAGCCTGTCCCCTACCCCCGCACCCCCCCTCCCAAGCCTGTCCCCTACCCCCCCGCACCTCCCCAAAAACCCCCCAAGCCTGTCCCCTACCCCCGCACTCCCCAAACCCCCCCCCCAAGCCTGTCCCTCTATTCCCTCACTCCCTAAACCCCGCCCCCCCCACCAAGCCTGTCCCATACCCCCGCACCCTCTTTAAGGTGGTCTGTAGCTTGGAATAAACTGGAGGAGTCTGGTTTCATTAGTAGACTTTTCCTTATAATTGTTTTCCTTTTTCTTCTTGAGGGTTGAAAGTTTCAGCCCCGGAGACAAAATTAATTACAAATCTTAAAATCCATTTCCTGATACCGTGTAGTGTAGAAATTGTGACATCATCATCATCATCATCTCCATTCATTACATTTTGTGCGTTATTTGTTTTTCTTCATGTTGGTGAAAGTTAAACCGATTCTCTTTTAAGAAATAATTATGACCTTAGAGCCTCCAGCAATCCTTATATTACTGAAGATTACATAATGGTAGTGGTGGTGTGATGATGGTGATGATGATGGTGGTGGTGGTGGTGGTGGTGGTGGTGATGATGGTGGTGGTGGTGGTGGTGATGATGGTGGTGGTGATGGTGATGGTGGTAGTAGTGGTGGTGTGGTGATGGTGGTGGTGGTGCTGGTGGTGTGGTGATGGTGGTGTGGTGATGGTGGTGGTGGTGATATATTTGATGATGATGATGATTGTGGTGGTGTTACATGTGATGGTTATGTAGTGTAAGGAAAATTAATGTTGCTATTTTATTTTTAACATGCCTTTAAATATGAAGTTGCATTCTTGTATGTTACTAACTCCGTACACATTCCACACTGGTTACGTCCTTTAAAGGGGAGAACCAATTTTTCGTCAATTGGAGGGCTACTGATTCCTTCAAACTATCCCAGGAAAAACAAATAATCTCAATGTTACTAATGGAGGATTTATCTATCTATCTATCTACAGCTCCGACGCCTCGCTCCCTCCGGGAACTCCCACCAAGGGGGTGGCCACGGCAGAAGTGTCTCCAGTTGTCCCTGTTCCAACACTCCCTCCTCAATTGCTCCTTCCCCCCTACCCCCCTCACACTTCTCTCTCTCACATACTCTTCCACTCTGTTCTGCCATCTAACCGGAGGTCTGCCACTCACACCAGGTGCCACAACTTCACTTCCATACACCTTCTTTACAAACTCCACACTTTGCATTCTCTCTACATGTCCAAACCATCTCAGTGTATTACGCTTCACTCTCTCAACCACTCCACACTCAATACCAATTGCCTTCTCACTCATACCACATCTCTCATATACACTCTCATTACTTTCTCCATCCCACCCAATAAGTCCACATGCTCCTCTCAAGTAGTTCATTTCCACAGCACCTATTCTCGATTGATGAGCCGTATAGTCCATTTCCATGTCTCCGACGCATATGTCAGTGTTGGCAGGATTATACTATTTCTCAGTCCCTTTTTCACTTCCATACTCACACTCCTTCCTTTTATAATCTGTAACGTGATATAGTTTGGAGGATTCAGTTCATCTCATATTTTCCATCACGAATTTCTCC